>JAPDDO010000283.1:0-208968 GCA_027422415.1 Schizothorax lantsangensis
TGAATATAGCACACAAGTTGTATGTACTATTTTTATAATGTCTTTTTTTATATAGTGCCTTTTTGTCCTTGTAGATTTGAAAGTAACCAGCAGGGGCATAGCTATCATTTCAGAAGCGAGGGGGACAGAAATGTCAAATGTTTTTTTTTGTTTAGTTTTTTCTTATCTATTCTTTTTAATTAGCTAGTCAATCAAAAGCCTGCACTGCTGGACAATAACCAATCATTTGTTCTATAATTTTTGTTTTTCCCTATATTTTCCTAATGACAATTTATGATTAGTTTACATACTACAAACACTTTTTTCCATTTTATCACAGAATAATGCGGAAAAAAAAATATATATTTATAGTTTCTATACTGTAATAAATAATAGGCTCCAGCTGGATGCCTTTGTCTATATTAGGGATTAGGGTTAAGGCTAGATGGATACAGCTGCGGCTACTGGGCATCCTCACATCAATATTGCATAATTTTGTAACAATAATTCCTGTATTTGCATAATTGTAAGGGGTAGGTTTAGGTTTGGGGTAGGTGTAGACATTAATAAAACACTATCTAATAGGTAGAAAATTTAATTTATTGTTACTTTCCGGCTGCAGCTATATCCCTTCTAGCCACAACCGATTTCCTGCCACGTCATAAGTTATTACTAGGGATGGGCGAATCGATCCTAAAATATCGATACTTTCGATACTGATGTTGTATCGAAAGGATCGATCCTCACATAAAAATATCGATTCTAAAGTGCATTTTTTAACCACTAATTTTATTTATCAAGAAATTCGGTGCATAAAATAAGCTTCTAAGTGTTAGTCTAATTGTGTTAGATAGAGCTATTTCTCCTGCTCATGGGAACACATGCAAATGCTGAAAGACAGAAGTAATCAATCACAGACAGCGTTCGCTGCTGACGCATGGCTCAGTCACAGTGTTTGTTCAAATAGAGCTGCGTTTCTCAAAAGCATCAGAAGTAGATCTTAAGAAACCATTGCCACATTATTACATTACATTACATATCATTGTTACTATGTATAAAATTAATTCTGAAAAATGCATCACGGTTTCCACACAAATATGAAGCAGCAATAATAATCAGAAATGTTTCTTGAGCAGCAAATTATATTATAATTATTTCTGAAGGATCATGTGACACTGAAGACTGGAGTAATGATGCTGAAAATTCAGCTTTGATCACAGATGCATTTAAAATTACATTTTAAAATATATTAAAATAGAAAATGGTTATATTTCACAATATTGCTGTTTTTACTGTATTTAAAAAAAAAATAAGTGCAGCCTTGGTGAGCATGAGGCTTATTTAAAAAATATTACAAAATCTTACTAACCTCAAACTTGGTTTATGTAATAATTATTTAAAATAGGCTAGTTTGTGCAAGTAAATTTATTTAAACTGGTTGTTAAAAGTTCAAATGGATTCTGTTAGGTTCTGTAATTGCTGTTAATAAATCTGTCAGAAAAAAAATATGCTAAAGTTTCACCTTTAGGAGTACAGCATTCTGGCAGCCTTTTGCAAAAATTAACAATGGTTTTATTACAGTTTACATTATTTGTAGTAAAACTGAAGTAACCACAAATTTACCAAGTTAATAATAATAATAATACATTTTAGTACTTATGTAACACCATGTTTATTTTTCATGAGGTACCCTCAAAGGTGCAACGTTGTAACTTATCTATGCATATGAAATGTAAAAAAAATAAAAAAAATAAAAACATGGCTTTAAAATCTAATATTAAGTGAGTATAATTACTGAATATATTCTTTATGAGTATAATATGAGTATAATTACTGATTATATTCTTTATGAGTAATAATATGAATATTATTACTGATATTATTCTTTATGAGTATAATATGAGTATAATTACTGATTATATTCTCAAAGGTGCACCTTGTAACTTATCTACTCTTAAAGCATACATACTTGTATGGTACTAATATGCTCCTTTAGGGGATATGTGCACCTTGAGGTTACTGCCCCAGTAAAGCGCTAAAATACAATTTTAGTATATTTTATTTCTGACAGTGTAAAAAAAAAAAAAGGCCTATGAAATATAAAAAAACAAAACATGGCTTTAAAATCTAATATTAAGTGAGTATAATTACTGATTATATTCTTTTAATAATTTAAAAGATCAATTTAGTTTAGAGGTATCGGTATCGATATCGACGATACTGGCCTTGAAAATATCGGTATCGGATCGAAAATAAAATAAGAGGTATCGCCCATCCCTAGTTATTACTTCTACAAGTCTGTTTTGAACTTTCTGCATGAGAGCGCCCTCTGGCTTTGAGTATGAATGAAACATACACTGCAGGAGAAGTAATGTTCACATGATGTTCACATCGCCTCGTTTTGGATACGAATAAAACGTCATGCCAAACACAGATAGTCTCTTTGCATTTATATCTACATTTATTCACACTGGCCCTTGAAAATATTTATGTGAACACACTTGCCCGAAAAAGTGTGATGGATGATTTATGTTTTTTTTTAAGTGGGGGGAAACACGTCCCCTGCATATTCTACGCCCATGGTAACTAGTCACTAAACATGTTTATTGTATAGAAAAGAGCAGCTCAGAGATTCTTCAAAACATCTTTTGTGTTCAATGGCACAAGAATATCCTACTGGTTTGGAATAAATTTAAGTAAACGATGACAGAATGTTCATCCTTTTCAAAGCAGCAGAACATTTTACTAAAGTAGCGAGTAAGACGTCACATCGGCTCTCAAAGTATTAAGAAAAGACTGTCTAAATTTAATGCAAAGAGCGTAATGGAGTCAATACCCTGTAGCGCAGCAAAAATAGAGAACGCTGAAGACTAGGTTGTCAGTTGTCTATGTGTGTTGAGAGAGGAAGTGCAGAGAGAGAGAGAACTTTTGAGCTGAGAAAAGCAGATCATGAAAAAAACAGCAGTTTTCCTCCATTCCTCTGGACGGGGTTTTAATGACTTCCAGACTGAAGGCAGCTCAGTCTCTGTTTCTCCTCTCCTCCTCTTATGGAGCAGATTCAGCCTGTACTTCAGCTCTGCTCTTACCCAACACTTCTGAAAGCCACGCCAGCTCTTTAGAGAAAGATCAATTATTTCAAGGCATGTAATTGGTTGTGACGAAGGACTACAAACATTCCTTAAGTCCTAATGCTGCCTCATGAACTGCGCCATTGTTTTCCAGGGCCAGATTTCAAGTAGCGAGTTAATTCTAATTACGTCGGTCCCCTTCCCCCGCTCGCCCCATGATAAACTGACGGCACAGTATTTGCTTAACGTGTTTCTATTAGGTGGCCCTGCCAGAAAGGGTGTGAATGGAAAGATACTTCACACTCGCGCACTTCGCACGCTGAGAGTCGAAAACTCTAACCCCAACCTGAGATTAGACGCTGTTGTTAAATTGATCTTAGCTTTCTCTCATTCAAATGAATGTAAATCTTGTGCAGTGCTGGGTGACATCTTTTTCGATAGTTATATGAGTGCTGCAGGGATGACATATTTTTGTAAACCAAAACCTGGAAACCCTAGTTTGCAATGTCGCACTTCCAGCTCCATCGTCCCAAAGTCAATGTTTTTTTTTTTTATGGATTTTTGTACACTGCCCGAAATTAGGTTTGTGATTCACACAAGCTCAAGATATTTTCACGTTTTATTCTACAACATAAAATACATCAGCAATACTGCTCTGTGATGCCTTTAACGCTTGCTTTAAGTCGTGTCATTATGGCAAAACAGGTAAACTCATCTACTCACTAGCCTCTTTCACAGCCTCGTGTTTATAATTGAGCCCTTCAAAACTATTCTACTCAAACTTTCAGGGAAAATGTGACCATGGTGTAGTTCATTTATAGCCTACGTTTAGCTTTTTACTTCTGCTGACAGTATTTAGGCCTCAAAATTCATAAAACGTGTGTTAATTTGTGAAGATTATCATGATGAACTAAACATGTAAGAATCATAAACTTTTGTTGGTCACAGAGCATATTTTCTGCAATTATCCAAAGGTCAATGGAAAAATCTATGGGGTATTTGTCAAGGGAACCAGGGTGATGCTGACTTACATGTTGGCTAACAAAAAAAGCAACAAAAAAAACAGGATGCATTAAAGACGTATGTATAAAGCAGACCTTTAGAGCATGTTTAATTTGGTAATGACACCCGAGATTGTATTCTCCATTAACACACCAAAAATATAATCTGGTTTTGAGTGTATTATCTAATATATAAGGACTCAAAATACTATCAACTCAAATATATATGTTGTAAAAAGCAATGATATTCTTGTCAGACTGTGAAAAACTAGCTGGAGTGGGTACGTAGATAATAGAAAGATGTTGTCCATTAACTGAAGGCATTTTGCTGGGTTGATTATGACAGCGATATAAATTAGTTGTGTTGCACCAAATATAGGGAATAGCAAAACAGGTCTAGTACTCGCAGTGTCCTCTTGATAGCGTAAACAGATATAAACAAGGCCACATTAAGTCAATGTCATCGGAACTGATCAGACTAAACAAGAAGAGCGAAAGAACGTGTGCTTCAGGTCAAAGTCATCTGGGAAACAGAATGACCACTCAGAGAAACCAAACAGTGATAGCTCCTATCAGAAACACGTAACAGCTGCGCACAGCCTGTGGTGGGACTTAACCACGCTCAGATTCCATTAAAATCTTCATCTCACACCACTATATTTCTATGGGAAAAAAACAGTAAAAATGGCTAAAAGGTCCAACTGATGCATTTTTTAATGACAATACAGTGTGAGACCAAAAAAAGAAAATCTTTTGTTTTTATTAATTAAATATTGACATAATTTGTGTAAAAAAGAGCTGATGAAAGCTTGTTTAAAAAAAACAAAACATGTAAATATAAATAGACTTTGCACATGTTTTTGTTATGGAAGACAACAAATTGCAGTTCAGGCATTTTATTTATTTATTTCTTTTTCTTTTTTGCCTCAGCACCATGTGGGTGTTTTAGCCCAGATGCTTTTGTCTGAAAATATATGCAATATTTTTCAGGGATTCTCATAAGACAAGTCAACAAACAATTCTCTTAACTGAAAAATGATTACATGTTGGATTAAATTACCTCAAAATTCAATCTTTTGTCATTGTATGCAGTGACTGCATGCATCAGGAAATGTTGCAGTGCATAGAGCAGGTGCTCAAGTGCTGTGGTGGGTTTTGTTGCTTTTTAGTGTTTTTGTGGAACAAAATAAATCTAAAGGGCCTTCCAGAGCAACATCTAAAATCTAAAAACCAAATCCATCCATCCATTTTCCTATGGATGCTATGCCGATGCTTATCTGTAGGAAGGCCAACACCCTGGATGGATAAGACACAGACATACAGACTCAAACACTCAAAACAATGCTGGGTTCAGCCTGTTGGGTCATTTTATTGGGTTGTTTTTAATATTTTTACCCAGGTGCTGGGTCATTTTAATGGGTTGACCCTGTCTCCAATGAAACGACGCAGCTGCTGAGAGCGCAGGCTTTTTAAGTCCACAGGAGAGAGCGGTTCTCAGCGCTGCCGCCGCCGCCGATTTGGTGCACTCTTTCCGGGAAATAAAGGTTTGTATACATTTTATTTCATTTATAAAGTCTTTAATGTGGTGTAATTTATATTATTTTATGCAACGCAACATAAGGACAAGATGTCAGCAGCGGTCGCTTCACGCTGGAAATGCCTTTGCCTTGCATAACATAAATGGATTTTATTTGTTATAATACTGGGTGTAATTTAATTTGATGTTGAAATATGTTCTCTAATCTCAGTACTGTTTGTTTTTGGGCAGGTTTTGGAGTCAGTCATGCCATCTCTCAGCTACGAGTGAAACACGTATCTAAAGTTCACAGTTCCCCGGCGAACAGCAGCCCTTCACCAGCTCAGATTTCGGCGACACACCGGCACGAGAATTAGCACTATTTCATTAAAAAACAATTACAGAGAACGGTTGAATACACTTAAATTAAAATGCTACTTTTAAATGTGCCTTTTTTATTTCTAAAATGCTTGTTAAACGAGTTTAAATGTATGTAATATTGTAAACTATGCTGTATTCACCCAAATAAATTCAATTTGTCTTGTATTTTGTCCATGGGTGTTCTTGCTTAATTATAAATGTTCATCCTTTGATTATTGCTGTTGTGTTTGTTTTTTAATTTCCAGCCCATTTTAAGCCAGCAATATAATCATTTTTAAACAACAGATGACAAATTAAACAACCCAGCATGGTGGGTAAAAATGTTTAACCCAACCAGCTGGGTCAAAATAACCCAGCGCTGGGTTGCCAAAATAACCCAAGTTGGGTTGTTTTTAACCCAGCATTTTTTAGAGTGCACACCTATTGACAGTCTCCAGTTTAGTGTCTTTGGATCATAGAGAACACCAAAGCACCCAGACGAAACCCACACCAACACAAGAGAGCAAACTCATAAGGCCTCCAGCTGGGACTCAAACCGAGGACATTTTCTAGGAAAATCTGATGCTACAGAAAGAACTGCAGAACTGCAGTGATTACCTGTACATACTGCAACAATTATTTGCAGGCCCTGTGAGACTATGAATGTACTGAAGGTTTAAAATGCAAATAAATCCTCAAAGCAGCTGATGGCAGAGAAACAGTGATACATACAGACATCTGGGGCCTCGTCCGATCCGTCCGGGCAGTCCTTCTCCCCGTCACACCGCCAACCCTTTGAGATACACGTCACCTGATCCCTGCAAACAAACTGCTTGGGGCTGCAGGTTTTTGGAGCTACAAAATAGAAGAGGCAAAACAAAGAATGAGTGAGTGTCTCAACAATGCATTCAGCTATTAGCACCTCAAACTTATTATTTATTAAAAAAAAAGCATAAATGTGATGCATGTGTGTCCATGATTAACAGAAATCAAACAGCCCATAAGAATGTTTGTGGTCTGGCCAGGGTTTGGCAGTGTACGAGGACACCAAGCACTGTCAGTTTATCGCTAGTTGCTGATGTCTGTTTCAAAACAAAATAATCGTAGCCAAGCCTATCTGCCCGCCAGACTGTTCTTCCCCAGCCTGACCATTTCCCTTACAAGGCCAACGACTGACTTCTATACTGGTCACTTTTCTAATCTGTGACTAGACTCTCTTTGAGATATAATGTTGTTGTTTTTTCTCAGATTGAAATGAAATATGTCAAGCACCCAGTGTATTTTTGTAATAAATTGTAAAATAACGATTTGACTCAGAGTTGGCTGGTCTGGTTCAAGGTTTAGTACACTTTATTGAAGAAATGTCTGAAATGCCTAATGGAGAAAACGAATGGGAACAGTATTTCCAGAAGCCAAGCCACTGGAAAAGGAGGCAGTCTGTGTTGAGCAGTTTCCCGCTCTTCTCCTGACTGTACGTGATTGCAGTCAGATCCGCGCGCCTCCACACATCCAGGTCAGTGTTCCCACACCAGTGCCAGTGATGCAACGAGTCTACAGGCCATCAAAGGACATCTTGTTCTGGTTTGGCTGCATAAGGAGCAAAAAATGTGACTGCTTTTCATTGGTGGTCTATTTGGAATCAAGTGTGAATTCATTCCAGACCACCTTCTCAAAAGCTCTCTAAAAACCTCCAGTCTGCTATCGGCACTGTACCTCCAGACATAAACAGTAAGGAAAGCAGAGTTGACTATCAACTGCTACTTCCTCCACAACACTGAGTTTCTCATCTGCAGGAAAAGAGGGTGGAAGCTCAAAAGATCTTCAGTGAGAGTCTTTTCTACATTATACATTGCACTGAAGCTGTAAATAAAACAAAGATTATTGGAGTACATTTGACAAGAAAATACTATTTCAGTGTTTCTGCTTCAAAATTTCACACTCATTTCAATGTGTTGCTTGCCAGTTTTATGTAAGCAATTTTCTCTCAGAAATCGCTAGTAAATTTCACACACAATTATAAGGAACAGCAAAATGAAATTTTGAAGTTAAACAGTATTTTCTTGTAAAACATACTTCAGTAATCCTTATTTATTAAATCTTTGAAAAATAATTTTAACACTGGTGAATGTTTATGTCAAGGGTTCAAACGTCTGATGAATGATATTACATCAAATGTATAATATGCAACAACTTACATTCTGAAATGTTTCAAAAATGTTAGTGGCAGGAAATTAAAATGAACCCACACAGTTTTACACACTAAAAGTTCCCAGAAGTCTGTTTCTCTTTAAGGTGACCACGCACACAGTGTTTATTTATTTTGTATACCGTATATATTTTTCTTAAACAAGCCTGACCATTGGTTATTTCAGAGCATTCCAGGGCTGCGAAGACATGAAGGGCGTCTTTATGTGGCTTTCTGACAGTGAGGAAAAAGTGCAGACATATACACATAGTACACTACCGCAAAACTAAAGACGACTGTTGGGATCAAGACAGTAAAAACGATCATTCGGTTTTACGGTAACACTTTATTTTAGGGTCTCTTAACTAGTTGCTTATTAGCATGCATATTATTAGAATATTAGCCATTTATTAGTAGTAATTAAGCTCATATTAATGCCTTATTCTACATGACCTTATTCTACATCCCTAATCCTATCCAATACCTAAACTTAACAACTACCTTACTAACTAGTAATAAGCAGCAAATTAGGAATTTGTTGAGGGAAAAGTCGTAGTTAATAGTGAATAAGTGTTCCCTATTCTAAAGTGCTACCGGTTTAACTATTATTAGTCAGAGATCTGACTCAGCTGAGAATTCTCTACTGTTTTAACGCCTTCGATGGATTTTCTGTTCTTCTGGTTCATTTTATCTCAGTGACTCTAACATTCTTTACACATGCTAACTGCGATACTTGGCTCCTCACACTGAGGCCCTGGAGAAGTGTGCGTATGCAGTGCTAAAGTGAAGTGCAGCTGTAACGGCAGTGGAGTAAATGAGAGCATTTACATGGCGTCATAAATCAGACTCTATAACCGGCTGCTGGCCAGAGAGAGGAAGTGGTTAGGAGGTTATCTGCCACACTTCACTTAAACACATCCTCGGACAGCCTGACTCATTAATGTAGCTAAATACACCCTTCAACAAAAAAGGTGAAAGTTGTCAGCACTCTCTTTGGTTTCAGTATTACTCAGTATTAGTATGTTTTGACACAGCTCGCATAGCACTATAACACATATTCTAAAGTTGTTCATTTCAATCTTTCATTTTCATTATCAAGTATTTTTCAACCAAGCATGCATTGCTTAAAAAAAAAAAAAAAAATAATAATAATAAAATGAAGACAAAGAAAGACTAATTTCTCCCTCTTTAAATAATAATAATTATAATAATATTAATAATAAATTGCTGTATGTATAATTTTTTTTTCTAATATAGGGATGACATGTCTGGGGCTTCAAGTCTTCAGTATTCTGAGGTTAAAGAAACAATAGCACGTTCATATGGTAGAACTCAAGCAAAGAGTAGATGAAAATATAACAGAGCTCTAACTGCCGCGCAATATAAAGATAGAATTAAGCTAAAGCGACCCCATTAACTATAATCAAAGACATTCATCATAGAAAAACACTGATTTTTTCTTAAAGATGAGCAATGATTGGCTCGCCTGGAGTCTCTAAAGTAGGTGAACAGTGAATAATACTGTGAGTAACAGGCTGTAGGTTGCAGACGGTATGCGACTGTAATTACATTACGAATATAGAAAATTGGATCAGAGCAAAGGAAAAGAACAATGAAGAGAAGATAAAGAAGGGAAGAAGGGAACAAATGGGGTGTTGGAGACTTGTGGAGCACGGCACAGGAGAATGTCACACATGCTATCAATCAGAACTGTGTGCCGTTCAGAAATTAACTGAGAATGCCTTTTAAATACAGCTTAATTCCTGATTTTAAACTGATAGCAAACAGGATGCAGAATCGCAATTCAAATGATATTCTCTTAACTGCTATGAGTGTAATTTTAATTAGAAAAAAAGTGCAACTTTAATGCATGTTTCCAGTCTTACAGGATATGAGTCTTTATAATCTCTAATCAAAACACTTATATATTCTATAAAAAAAAAAACATTAAAACTGTTGTTTTAGTTAAATTAGTGTGTTTCTTAGTTGTTGTTTTTTGTGTAGTGTAAATGCACATGTATGTTGCCATAACCTAAAACATTTAACATTGAACCCATGTGTTACTAATCAGTCATAATTATAGTTGCTATTCACTATATTATTAGACAACAAGATCTTGCTCTAATGAACATCTAAAAAAGTTGGGTTACACTTATTTTAAGGTGTCCTTGCTACAGTGTAATTATACATTTAAGTACTGAGTAATATTAATTAGCTACATGTACTTGCTATATGATTAGGGTTTGGTTTAAGGTTATGTGCATGTAATTGTGCATAATTTATTGTTATTATAATAGTAAGTACATGTAATGTGTAACAAGGACACCTTAAAATAAAATGTTGCAAAAAGTTGTTAGCCTGGTACTTACTGTATAATTGTGACACATCCCAGAGAGGATACTTGTATTTTATACTGTAGCTTAGTAATTGGTAAATATAGGTCCTCATTGCATTTGTGCTAGATAAATATAACTCTTTTTAACATACAACTGCCACACTTCTACAGGAGACACCTTCGGTGTGAATTTCCTGCCTGATGAGGACAATGCTAAATTGGAGACAATGTACCAGAAAAGAGGAAAACACTGAGGGCAAAGGAAAGCAATAACTCAACAGAATTACAGGTATGTACACACATGTACACACATGTGTTCCTGTGGCTCAGTGGTAGAGCATTGCGTTAGCAGCGCAAAAGGTCGTGGGTTCAATTCCCAGGGAACACACATACTGATAAAAAATAAATAAATGTATATCCTGAATGCACTGTAAGTCGCTTTGTATAAAAGCGTCTGCTAAAATATGTAAATGTAAACATGTCAGATCCACAGGAGAGTACTGCCAACTTTGTGGCAAACTGAAAAATCAGCAATAATATCTTTCTGCAGCCTGAGTAGGTGTGGGAAGCAAACAGTCCCACAGACGTCATGCCAGAAGGTGCAAATATACTTCTGTTGAAGAAAAATCCCCATTGATCCTGAACAGTAAGGGTGGGCGGTGTGACCAAAATCCTTTGACAAGATATGAGTCATCAAAGGTAACAAAACTGTTATTTTTGCTGGAAATTATGACAAAGGAAAATCTGTTGTGGCTGCACATCAGTATGCTATATTAAAATGATGGGCTTGTAAAGTTTATTCGATTTATTACATTTCTGTAGAATTTGGCATTAGAATTTTTAAAACCATCACAGAACACCTTCAGCTCAAACAGTAAGATTTCATCATTTCCTGTCAGCGATCAGACAACTTTGGACAACTCTATCAGTATTTGCCTGTATTCCCTGCAGTGCGACAGAACAGTCATGATATATTCACAATGATTTTGCTGCTAATATAAAATGTAGTAAGATCTAATGTGCTTTTTATTAGGCTGTTACGTTTCACAGAGACCATTAGATCAGATCCCTATAGATCAGTATGAAACCGAGTTATTTCATCTGGCTTTCTCTTTAATCGTAGTCCATCTCAATGACTCAATTCCATCCTCAGCATGTTCACAGAACATGACATTTTATGTTTAAAATGTTCTAGTAAGTTCCTCTGATAGAAAAAAAGAGAGCCATTTAAAAGCAAATACATAAATATGGAGATATATGCTGTACTTCATGAAAGGGCTGAAAAAATATGTTTTATTTTATTTTATTTTATTTTTCACAGCGATTGAGGAGAGTGTCTTAGTGACAAGCTAAGCATATACATGTATTTCTGACATTATGACAATTTACACTGACTATTAAAATATTTTTGATGAAAATTTGCTCAAGTAAATGAGGCAACACATTAAACATCAAATACACACTGTTGTGAGCCAAAACATACAGGTTTTATCATGAGGTTTTATCTAGTTTGACAAAATGACTGACTTACTGACCTTGACTGGGCAAAGATGTATACAGTCTTTTAACTTAATTGTCATGACTACCGTATGTGCTGTAACATTATGAATGACATGAGCAAGGTCACCAGAAAGTTCAAAGAATGCAGTGTGATCCATGTATATGGTATTCATACTCTTCAAATCACATTGGTAAGACATAACTGAAAAATTGGCCACCAAGAAAATTTGCCAAGAGTATTTAGATCCTGCTTTTACAACTTAAAAAATATATATGTGCAAAAATACATCTTCACATTTCTGCTTTTAAACCTTCTAAAATGCTGCTAGACAGATCAAAATCATTTTGGGTGGACTAATTCATGCCATAAACGCTCTTGATGGAGCTTGAATTTTATTGAACACCTGGAATACAGTATTGTAACACTATCTGCTGTTACATGTACTAATAAGAGCTAAAAAAAAATGTGTTTAGTTTTTAGTAGTCTATAAATCACTATGACACAGGGAATGGAAGATAAAAATGCTGTGGGAGATCTCATGAAAACAGATAAGAAATATCCAGAGCCGATGATTATGTCAGGATCTTTAAGGAGAATTGGTCGTCATAAGATGTTTGCACAAAATATCCCAGTCCTCAGAAAAAGCCCAGTGAAAGCAGCTCTCCAGTCATAGGCCTTGCCACAGTGAGGCATTATGAACCAGTTATATTAATGCTGAATTCTTGAGCAGATCTAAATCACCCAAAATAACAGCACTATGTGCTACAGTATGTGAGAACTGTTCGCCACTGTTTGGAATTAGTGATAAATACAGGGAATAGCGCAAGACAAGGCATTTTTTTTCAGTAAGACATTAATCCCAAAAATAAATTCACATTAAAAGTGAAATAGGAATGTCCAGCATAGACTCACTCAAAGCCAAAGCCAAGAAGAATGGGCCAAAATCACAAATGAACAATGATTACTCCAATGATGTTTTAAGATTGTCAAGAACTCTGGCCACATGCTTACAGAATATCTGAAATGAATGTACAATCAAGGAGATCTATAATACATGTTACATCTACTATTGAATCTGTTTACTTTCTCATTCATCTCAATAGCACTTGCATGACTGATACAGGACCCACCAGAAGAAACCTTGGTGGCTCAGTTTTGCTGCCAAGTCCTTTTGAGCAAGTCACCTGAAGCTAAGTGTGGCTAATCACTCTGGAGCAGGGTCTTAGATGTTGGATTTTAGATGTTGGAGCAATGCTTCATTTATGGTATCAATACCCTTCAGTTGTGTCTGATAGAATCATTTGGCAATGTTTCTATTTGCTGTTTCATAGTTAGCATAATACAGCAACAACAACACATACAGTCAATGTTCATCTCTATGTGAAGCTGCACCCGTCGCATAACATGAAGACACATTGAGACTGTAGCTATAACGTTATATAATCAGATGTGTCATCACATTGAGGAACCTTGAGGCATCTTGACAAACATCTGATTGTAAATATTCCACTAAAAGTAAAGGTTTCAAGGTAAAGTCGTGACAGATTTCTTAGGTAATTGGTTTGTATTGTATTGGTTTGTCAGTGAAGGTCTATCATGTGGGTCCTGACTCATGTATAATTTACTATTTGTGAATAAGAAACTCTGCATTCATAACGGGTCAGGGTTTCAGTTTTAGTCCTGCTTCGTATTTTTCTGTTCTTTCTCACCATTATGACATATAGTGGTAACAAAACTTGAAATTCACTGTGGAGTCTGAAACATTAGTTACATTAAGAGCAGTGAGCTATAGACCTACAGGCTGTCTCAAAAACACATTATAGCCTCCTGTCTACACCAGTCTAGCCAAGTATTCACTGGCAGTGGACTTTAAACCTCAAAATGTTAGGTTTCTGCACTCAAACAATAAAACAAACACAAAGCCAAATTAAAAATGCAACTGATTCAAGCATTGATCTTCAGGTAGAGACAGGATTGTGGCATTCTGGGTAACGCAATAGCTGTATAATTACAATGGATATTCAAAACTCATTTACATCACAATTTGATTTCAGACATTCAGAACATTTCAAACATGCAACTTATCAACTTCAGAGGTTCAATTAAGTGGAAAATGAGTGAATTTCAAATCCATCATCCCAATCGACAGGGAAAGAACAACCAGCAGCTGTAAAGTGGATGTTACCAAAGCAACTACTGTGTGTTTGCTCTTTCCAATCAGTGGTAATTTGAGGAATCAATACCCCCTACCACGACCCTACAGAAGAGTTGTGTCTTGTCTCGAGATAGGAAATGGCTTTTCCTCTAAGCACACTCCACTCTTTCACCCCATTTTCAAAGGAAGACATTTATTCTGTCCCTGCCTCGGCCTTATCTGCTCCAACAAACCCAAATCTCAAACAGATCAACGTTTATGGGATGCAACAACAGTCTCTCTGCATGAACGTTCCCTCAGCTCTTGCTTCAGTGTTTTCCTCCATCTCTGCCTGCTGGCGGCCGAGCGAGCGTCTGAGTAATGTGACAGCTATGGCCCTGTGAGCTCAATGTTTCCAGCCCTGCGAGCTCCAAGAACAGCTCTGTTGTTATGAACACTGGTAAAACAGTCTTCACCCTCACTAACACGTTAAAGATGGCAAACGCTCTCTATGGCTTGAGATGGTCCTCACAGAACTTCTGAAGTGTAGCGTGCTGCTTTGTTTTCCTAAGGAATAACGCTGCTGAAAAATATTTTAAACCAGTTTAAACAGGTTTGCCTGTCTTACTCGGTCTCCCATCTTAATCAGGCTGGTCTGCTGGCTAGTTTTAGAGAGATTTGGGGCACTTTTCAGATGGTCAAACAGAGAGACAAACTACCTGGGCAGCTAAACATTGGCTTAGCCAAGGCCAGAAGACCAGCTTAAACCAAATGAGACAGGCAAACCAGCTTAGGCAGTTTTCCTTTGATGCACACGACTGGGTTTATTTTTTCTATATCTTTGCAAGAAATTAATTTCATCATTCAGAATTCCAGGAATTCCTCAGTTAACTTGTTTTTGATCATTACAAATCCTTATTTTTATGTTTTCTTTCTTACTTTTTGAATAAAAATCATTTTTGTGTCACTACCCTTCTAATGCACAACATGGGTCTAAAATGACCCATATTCATTTCCTATGTTATTTCAGTTATGGGTGAGTGTTTCTTTGCTGAATCTCTGAAAGAATTGTTTTTCTATCATTTATTATTCCAGATAGTCTTTAAATATGTTGTTTTTGACTTCCACAAATCACTGTGTTTATTTTTCCTTACTTACTTTATAAACAAACACAGTTTTTGTATTTCTACATCAATTTTACACACATGGGTCTAAATTACCCATATTCATTTCCTATGTTATTTCAATCATGCCTGAGTGATTCTTTGCTGAATCTATGAAAGAAATGCATTTTCTCATTTATTATTCCAGGTATTCACTAAATATCTAGTTTTTGATTTCCACAAATCATTATGACCCATTTAGAAGCCTTTGATATTTGCTTTTTTTTTTTTTTGCAAGTACAGGAACATATTTACTGCAGAAAACTTTTCACCTGCCCCACATTTCACAACTCAACATGGCTGCTTTTGTTTTATTGATGTATTTAGTCTTATTTTAGCATTTATTTCCACAGAAAATAAATTTATTGTGAAAGATAACTGGATATAATATTTGAATGTTAGGCTAAGGTTACCTTGACCTTGAAATCTATTTCTAGTGAGACAGAGAAAGATGTCCAATACTATTAGCTAGCTTGTTGTTGACATATTCTATTTTAGCTAGCTAATGTTAGCTAGGTCAACAAAATAAAAGTCAAAATAATACGTTATATATATAAGTATATATCATTGCTGTCAAGAAGAAACCTCGTATCTCTACATTTCATCATTTTTATTTTTTGTCATAAATCAATACTATTGGTCACCCTTTATGTCTGTCAGTGTTCCTGAAAAGTAATGGTTTTGGACATACAAGGTTTCTGTCTGAAAACGACAATATATAATCAGTATACACACAATCAACTGCTTGTTGTGCACTCTTTATCCAGAGTGTTAGTTTGGCTGATCCCAGACATTCTAGATTAACAGCTGAAATGTTTGTAGAGGTGCCGCATGATGAGGAAGATCAGGCAATTCTTAGTCCTGATTCAGAGTCAGAAATATCTGATGCTGATGACCTAGACTATGTGTCACAGGGTCAATCTGGAGTTGTGGCTGTAAATCCAGCGCTCCTAGATGAAGAAGACTAATTTGATGACACTGAAGACTTGTCTGATGAGTCCTCAGAAGAGCAAACTCAGACTCTGTCCAATAGATTGAGTAAAAATGGTTTGCACCTACTCATGTAAACAGAGAACACATGGCCTATGGTGCTATGATGCAATGTGCTGGATGTTGCCACCCTCAGTGCCTACACCAGGGGCGGCCAATGTTGGTCCTAGAGAGCCACAGTCCTGCAGAGTTCAGCTCCAACCCTAAAAAAAATACACACCTGAACAAGCTAAATCAAGGTCTAATGTCTTACTCAGTCTTGCTAGAAAGCTAGAGGCAGGAGAGTTTTTATCAAGGTTGGAGCAAAACTCTGCAGGACTGTGGCTCTCCAGGACAGTTTTTCCACCCCTGGCCTACACCAACAAAACACAACAACACCCTCTCCAGGACAGTTTCAGAGCACCCCTCAATAAGAGGGAAGAAGTGCAGCCACCCACATCAAAGACAGACAATCGTGGCAGGTGTGGTGCAGGCCCAGTGTGTAAGACAGACAAGTAAGCAGCTGGTGTTCAGTTCAGGCCTGTGTGCAAGGAGCAGAAACCTGTTTGTCATTTGTGAGGCATGTTAGCACTGAGGTGGCAATTTGAGATGGTGCTGTACCTGTGTGATTTTATTTTGTTAGTTTTATTTTCATCTATTCAGTCACATTCACTACAATTCACTACAGTTGCACTACAGACAAATCAATTGCAGTGTTATCGGTTATCAGTGATATGTGTATGTTATGTGTGACAAAGTGGCAAATAAACATATTTCAAGTGTTAAATGTGTTGGTCTAATAACTGCTAAAATACTTATTTTAACAAAATGAATTTATTCTTTTGTTTTATCATGCTTGCATAGATGGGTCATTTTTGACCCATGTGTGTAAACTTGATGTAGTAACAAAAAACCTAGGAAAAAAATAAAATATTAATTTGTGGTCATTGTCAAAAGATATTTTGAATATTCATAGATCATGGAATTTATAGATCACGGAATATTAAATGCTGAAATAAACTGATTTCAAAAGATAAAACAAAAAAATGCCCATCGAAGTATGAAATAACATTTTAGACCCATGTTGTGCATTAGAAGTGGTTTTCATACCTTGTGCATCAAAGGGTTAATTCAGCCAAAATATGAAAGTCCATCATTATTTATCACCCTCAAGTCAGTCCAACTTTGTATTGCTTGTTTTCTTCAGAGGAACATAAAGGTAGATATTTTAAAGAATGTCTGTGCAGTAGTCTAGTAGTTGGGTGGTGCAATTTGGTTGTGAGAGACACAAGAACTGTTTGGTCACTGGCATCAAACCTACAGCACACCGTGTCTTCATGCACCAAGTTTGAATATGTGGAAACACACATTGGAAAGCAACGTTTGGAAGAGAATAAACAACTTCAGTCTTAAAGCTATCGTATGCCTTCAGAGGATTTGGTATATAATTCATAAGGACTATTTTAATGTTTTCGACCTATTTTAAATTTTTGACCAAACATTTTCATGACTTTTACAAACATTTATATTTTTGTGATCTTTTTTGTGATCGTGAGCTTCTTTTAGAGGTCGTACTCACAAATAGCTATTGCTGAAATATGATGGAAATATTTCAAATGAAATATATCAGATTAAATATTTGGGGGAGGGGTTGGGGGTGGATGCAAAAATAATCTAAAAATCTTTTTTTTATTCAACCCAGGCACGTTGGAAAAACAATGCAAATTGACATTATGTTGATTCTTGCATGTTCCTACACATTTTCAAAGTGAAAGTGAAATGATCAGTGAGTGGCATAAAATGTAAGTTTAGTTTTATCTGTTTTAGTTTTAGATGTACATATCGTGGCAGTTTGGAAATTAAATGTCTAGTGTCTTAACTAATAGTCTTAACAAAAGCAAATGTGAGAATACATCTGCTAAAGCAACCATGTCATTTTATCCGGCTTCTACAAGTGTTTGAGCTCTTTTATCATGGGACTCATATCAGAGCTCTCTGTATCGCAAGTGCAATGCTGTAAGTGAACTACCAAGAAAGAATGTTACGTCAGAGAATCCATATACTGTATACGGAGGAGGTCATGTGATGCAAACATCAAAATTGGTTCAGAAATCATGCACTATGATAAAAGTGTTTTGAGGTCATAACAGAATTGTGCAAGAAACCGTGCAAAAATAAGTCTTTATTAACTAACAATCTCTGCCTGCCATCATAATTTGTGTGAAAAGGAATAAAAGTTCGGAATAAACTAGTTTTGAATTTAGAGAATTCATGTATTGTTGCGTTTTGGAATTTTGCAAAAATGTAAGTAGAGGCACGTTTTTCCATTGAGCCGATGTTGTTTAGATTCCATGGCTGGGAACCCATAAAAGTAACTTTTTTTAAAAACTTTTATAGTGTGTGTGTGTGTGTGTGTGTGTGTGTGTGTTAGAGCTGTTATTGTATGGAAAAGAGCAGTGTGAACATTCTTCAAAATTTCTCCTTTTTTACTTTCTAGAGAAGAAAAACAGTCATACAAATTGAGTTAGTGATGACAGATTTTCCATCTTCGGTTTAGCTTTAATTCTACAGAACAAACAAAGTGCCCTAATCACACACCAAACCTAATTATCTAGTTAAGATCATTAAAGCACATCATGCAACATTACCCACACATCCAAGGGGGAGGATGAATAAAAGAGGGGGAAGAGCAGCTCAGTCTTTCTCCTGTCATCTTACTTCAGCTCAAAGGTCTTACATGCACCCTTCCCCAATCCATGCTACTTTCTTCCTTCCTATATTTTTTCTCCACCAAAAATCTTGTTCAAAACAAATGCATTGAGCCTAAGGGTGTGATCAATGTGTAAAGGGTGTTTGAGAGAATATCCACCCTCTTTTCCACCCTCTCCACATGCATACTTCCAAACAAATGACCTTTCCCTATCCAGATGTGTTTCACAGTTGAGTGAAGGAGACTGAGGTTGGGGGTGGGGAACACACTCGTCTGTCTCAACGTTGTTTATTTCCTCCTTTCTCTGTCTTTCCTGGGCTAAGCAGAACATGTACAGTATAATATCTCTTCAGCTCTTATTAAGAGTTTCCTATCAGCTCAAACTCTTGAAATGTCAACCGCTTAGGGTTAGGTTACCTGTCAAGAAATATAAAGGCATTGGCTGCAAACAAAACTGGCTGAACGGACTCAAGTGGAAGTTTGTTCAATCCAAGCACAACAGTAAAAAAATATATATATATTTATCCTCTCTGCTTCTCTCACTAAGCAATCACATGGCTTCCGAAGACTTGGAATATAGCAGATGGCTCGTATGAACAAATTTTGGGATTTTAGTCATCATATGTTGTCATTGTAATTGCAGGAGCATCTCCTTTTGTGTTTTATGAGAGAAGAAATGCCATAAGATTAGATCTATAGAACGCTGAGTAAATGATCCCTTTAGTCTCTTCTCAGTTTTAACCAAAACATCCACTATAAAGTCACATTGGTCAGGATGAGCAGTTCTGGTGGACTAATGTCACTTTTTCTGGAGAACATACTGTATATGGCTGGATGGCCTATATAATGGCAAAACACACATAACACAATTCAACGAGAGCGATTGTACTGCACAATAAATTGCTAAAATTACAGATGAAGTGCAATTTCTGCATCACTAACATCACCAAATGGAACTGCAAAAATAATAACTATTTTCCAAAAGGCTTTCCAAATTCAGGTTTGAGCCAATGTTGGCGTTGAGCTGCTCAGGGTGTTTAGACGGTGTTACAGAGTCACAGCGCTTGCACTTTTCAGAGGACGAATGGCTTTCTTATACTTGCATGTTAAGTTGGGATACGACAAAGTATTTTAACATTACATACTCCAGCTTCACCCAAGTGAAACAAATTTTACACCATATTAATTCAAAAGTCATTACAAATGTATAATATTTTTTATCTTACTACCTACGGATGACAGATTTTGGACCACGACCAGGTGAGTGACAACTGATCATCTTAAAATATTAGTCTGTCACTACTCACTATTAATTAAACTATACATTTGCCTGTCATCTCAGGGTATGCTTTAAACTGGACGATTCTTTTGAAATAATTTTTATTTTATTTTAATTCCTTGATTTAGAGGTTGGTTTAAGAGGGAGACGAAAGTGTGCGTCACCTCAAAGGACCCCAGAGACAACAGCAACCTTCTGTGTACTTCTCTGATAGGGGCCCCTTAATTAACACCATTGATGAGCTTAGCCAGCCACTGAACTGAACATGAAGTCTTTCAGCTCAGTGAGAATGCATATTCTATACAGCGGTAAAAGCCATTGTGAGAAAATTCGGAGTAATTTTAACTGCACTTTGAAGTCTGGAGAAATTTAGCATTATATAACTTGCTCGCGAATGGATTCTCTGCAGTGTTTTAAATTAAATAAATAAATAAATCCATCATTAAGGTCTTTTACATTTAAAATGTTGCTATTATGGTGTCCATAATCCATAATAATGCTTCCTCCATTGAAAAAGTCCATCCCCTGCTGTCCTCTCACATCAAAATTCAGCCACATATTTGTTTAGAACTGCTCTGAACTGTTTTTGGACTTCTTGATCTGTGCATATTTCTCTCCTGATTCAGACAAGACAACTTTTTCACTGAAAAAAACACAATATTATGAGTAGAGGACTAGCCTTAAATAAGCAATCTTAATGACGGATTTGTTTCTTACAAACATGCAGCTTTTGTCTTCTCCAGATGTTCACTGATGGACTGGAGTGGTGTGGATTACTTGTGGATTATTGTGAAGTTTTTATCAGATGTTTGGACTCTCATTCTGACGGCACCCATTCACTGCAGAGCATCCATTGCTGAGCAAATGATGGAATGCTACTGTATATTTCTAAAAAATCTGATGAAGAAACCAACTCATCTACATCTTAAATGGCCTGTGGGTGAGTGCATTTTTAGCAAATTTTCATTTTTGGGTGAACTATACCTTTAAGAAAATGTTTTAGGTTTACTCAAACTAATAAACATTTTTTCATTCGTAATAGCAAAACAATGTAAACAATCAGATAAATATGCATGTACGTTAGTATGTACTGTATGCGAAGATACTTTGCGAAGGAACAAATTAATTTCCTGTAAATTAGTTCAATCTGCCAAAATTTCCCTTTGGGATGTTCTCAATGTCAAAATAATTAATAAAAAGTGTTAAGAACTTTAAGTGTTAAGAAAAGAATGTTAAGAACATTTTTAAGTTTTGAGGAAGGATGAAGTATTTCATCCATAGCAAGAATAGTCTGTAGTAATTATCAGGAGTTTATATAGAAACAAAGAAGTCTGTGCTTTGTCCTCATCTGCAGAGCTGAGTAAATAAGTATGTAGTTGTTTCCAGAGTTAATATTTACTTACATACAAACAAGTTCAAACACACATTCATCATCAATTTGTTGACTTCAGAACAGCATTTCCAGCACTAAAAGCAGAATGAACAACTTCACAAGATGACAGTGTGTTACAATTCTAGATGATTCCTAATATATCCATATCACAAATCTTGCATCTTGAAGATCATTTGTCTGCTCAAAGCACTTCAACTTTTGAGCGACGTGTATGTGAAAATAATGTGCAACAGAACAGACAGACAGCAAAGCTTTCAAAGAGATGTGAAGGCTCAAAGAAGCAGCAATCCATAATGCATTTCAGTCCAAACATCAGCATTCCTTCCTTTCCTGTACAAATACACAGGTCATTGATGGAGAGGGCCTGTTGGACTGCAGATGAAGGCAGCTACACATGAGAGAGTTCTGATTCAACAAAACACATCTACACAAACAATCTCCTTCATTAAAGGAGGACTGGACCTCATCAAAATGACTAGCAGGACATGATAATGCCTCTTCTGCAAAACGAAATCCAATAGCAAGAAGTTCTAGGCTCACAACTTTATGTTTATTTATATTTTTGCATCTCCAAATGGTCAATAACAGGCATTTTGTCTGGTGCAAGATCAGTGCACATGATGTGAAAACTGATGTGAAAAAGTTGCATGTGTCACGTTGTATTCTGGGCATGGTTCATCCACAGATTATCAATGTATCTGCACTCTTGAGCTGGTTGTGTGATGCATGCGCTGGCTACTTCAACCTAAACCGTTATCTAATCCATTATGAGACCAGCCATCTACCTTTGTTCTTACCTTTTTTTCTTACTTACGAAAGAAACTCTGATTTAACGCAGTTTGGGTCTCTAAGGATGCGCCGTATTGATATGATGTCTAAATGCACGGCAACAGTTGCTGAATTGTGGGTGTTGTATGATGATACATATGCCAAATACACTCACCATCTATTGCCCTTGCTGGAAGAACCACCTCCAAACTGTGCAAAAACCCCAAAAAGACCAATCCGACAAGCAGCCTGCCAGCTGTGAAGCGCAACATTATATTTCAACAGAAAAAAAGGCCAGGAACAAAAGAGCCAAATAAAATGCAAAAGCAAGGTCCGATGATCCAGTAAAGCTGCAGTCTGATCACGGCTGATGCGCCTCTCCAAATGCGCACACTGGCGCAAAAGGCTTCTTCTGGCACGCGCGATTCACGTATTCCTTGAATGCATGGCACAACCTATGGATGATATATGTCTGATACACGGCATCACCATGGAGACAGTGCGCTCAAACCATTCCTTTGTTGAGGATGACAGCCAGCGCTCCGCTCCGTGCCAATGACACCTATGAATGTGAGCCGATTCTCTCTGTTGCTGCTGGTAACACAGATTGGGCGAAATGTGTGGTCCAATCCCGAACCAGTGATGTTCGGACTCGTGATCCGGTTCACTTTTGCATCAACCGGTTCGCGAATCGGACATAGTTCGGTTCAAGAAATCCAAAGCTCTGGTTAGATCGTTTCTCGTGTGATTTGATACTGCATGGAAATATCAAATCCTTCAATATCATGTTATAGGCTATTCATATTTTATTTAAAATTAAAATTAAATAACATCTCCCTGTTTCGTTTTTTATTGAATTTTAATTGGACTGATTTTAGCTATGATAATAAAATAATAGTAATACAAATTTACCGCAACACTCATTTAGTCAGGTCTCCCACAAAATGAGGCAATAACTGAGTGGCAAGCTCGTATTTAATAAACAGATATATTTATCAGCATGTTTGAAGCATGGAAATGTCACGTGTGGACGTAAAAGAACCGTTGAACTGATCAAATGAAATTAACTGTTCGAAAGAACCGATTCGCGAGAATGAATCGGACTTCCCAACATGAGCTCGACTGGCTGCTGTGTGACGTCAGGAGAAGAGCTCCATCCCCTTGTTAATCGATGGATACGCGCGGAGCTTCGTAATTGGCTCATGTGATGTCGACAAAGGTTCTCATCCAATCAGCGACGCGTGCGTTGAGTCGACGCCGAGAAATACGACACCTATCATCGTAAAGATTAGAGATGTATTATTGCGAAACTGACTATTTTGAGAGTTTTAACGACGCCATTGAAGCTTTCGTCTAATTTACAAACATAAACACCAAAAGAGGTTATACTGAAATGACTTATTTTGAGCAAAGGAATCAATATTTGTGGTAGCCTACTTGAACTTTTATGGAATTTTACATTTAATGAAGCTACACTTTAACGATGGATCTTCTCGTTGTGTATTGTTAATGATGATGATGATGATAAGGACACAGTATAAAATGCAACTGTATTCATATGTCAGGGCGTAACCCTAACCACAACACTCACAGAAAACTTTCTCCTTTTTTACATTAAAAGAAAGAAAGAATTTAACAAATAAAATAAATAAAACAAAACAGACTCTACAGCATCCTTTTTACTATAGTATAGTTTAATGTTCACGTATGTTCTGATCACTGTGAGAGAGATCTAGTAATCAAGAATAAATATATCAATAAAAGAACATAAACAGCATGTGTTTTAGTATGAAAACTAATGTGAGACATATTTGAGCTGTTTATTGTTTCTCCCAGGCTGTAACGGGAAAAGACTTCTAAACCAAAACCAAGCGTAGATACAGTAAGACACAAATAAACACCAGGATAAACATGTGCATGGATTGAGAAACAGACTTTATTTTGCTCAGGGCTCAAAAATAAAAATAATAAAAAATTAATACTTTGAATGACTTCCAGACAAAAAAAAAGGAAACACTTAGCTGGCAACATTTGGGACAATTATTCCTTTTCTGCATAAGGGCAGAACATGCACTCGGAGCTCAGCTCAAATCCTGTTGTGTAACTAAATGAGTTTCTCCCAGAATCTCACTGTGATCAACAGCAGTAAATAACAACTTTCAGTCTGCCACACCAACAATACTGAATGACACTGCAACAGAAAACAAACTAATATAGAAATAATACACACTCTAAGAAAAGCACAATGCACCGTGTTAATATGATTTATTTTGTTTTTATTTATTTTTTTCAGGGTAAAAAGAAATGTCCAATTTAACAAATAATGCTCTGGCAGAAATCACCTTTTCTGGTTTTGTACTTTTTTTCTCACAGAATGCAAAGGTGCTTAAGACTGGCCTAATTCAGTGCATTTAGAATCAAAAACACTTCTGCATAAGCTTCCCAACAAGAAACAGAATAACATATTTAACCTTTATTATGTTTTACTTTCAGTCAGCAGATGGATATATGTTTATATTTAGGGCATAACATTAAATATCCCAAGGATAATCACATGTAAATAACATTCTTTGAATCTTTGACCTGTGCTTTGGAAATTATGTTTTATTAACAAGGTTCGGGAGGAGCACGTTCAGATAATTAACCTAATTAACACAGGAGGAGCTCAGTAATCACCCAGTTAACAAGATAACAGGTGTGTGTATATATACAGCAGGTTTACCTCTGTTCCTTGAATTTTCCAGCATCCCTCCGCCACCCCTTCTCCGCACTTTATGTTTGTTTCGGGCCAAAGTTCCGAGCTCGGAGCCTGGAAGCACGCCAAATCATAAACTTTATTCTATTTATTATATGTAAGTGTGATTATAAATATAATTCTGGGTGTCAGCTAATATTTGCAGCCTTGGATGCCTTAATTTATGTTTGTTTCCCCCTAATGAATCAAATGAACATTATTAATAAGCAATCACACAGAGAAATGATGTGCTGTGAATTCCAACAAACGTGAAAGCTATGAAATGCTTTCAGTGGTTTATTTGAGTGAAATACTCTAGAGAAGAATACTGCATATAGTTTCAGTGGGCTTTCACAGCAAAATCTCATCAATTATGGATTTTCAAATATGTTATTTGATAAGACCAATGCTGTGCATATATGTGGCAATCTCAGTTTATTATAATACAGTGAAAGGTTGCAATGAAAAGAAAACTTCCACAACGTGATTTCAAATATTAACCTGTCCATTCAAAACACATTATACATTTACATTTTTTAAACTTTCAAATGATGAAAAATAGAAAAATAAATGAGAGCAAATTAAATTTTGTGCTGTTTTTGTCTGCTGTTATTTAAAGATGTCTTGGGCTTAGTGCCTTTATGCAAACATGAAAAACAGGAATAATACCCATAACCATATAAGGCAGCTACAAAATGTTTTGAAAGGTTTTCCAGTGTGCAGATTTCTAAAGCACATTTAATGGAAAGGGACAAATTTGTTCTTTGAAGCACAAACTCCTTTGTACCTTTCTTTCTGAGAGTGCATAAGTCAGATTACATAAGAACCATCAACATTAAGCCATTAGAAACCTTTTGAAGCACATCAGTGAAAAATGATATGTAGCACAGTATGAACTTTCTGCATTCATTTCTGCACAATAACTGTACCATGCAACAGCAGTCCATGTGTCTGATTCCCCAGGACTCGTCCTCACTGTCCGCTGCTCATGACCAGACCACTGAGCAAGGCTTCATCAAAAAGTGGAGAATGAGAGATCATCAGACCACTTCAGTGTGATCTGAAATGAAAACAACCACTATGAAACAATTCAGGATGTAATGTTACAACCTTGGACCTTTCCTCATTATTCTATATGACTGACCTCCTTATTTATTTACTCATTCATATAACTGTTGGTCCTCAAATTTGAGTGTGCTCCATACAGTGTAACTGAAATACAGTGTAACAGCACTGGGGTGTTTCACTGTTTGTATCACTCATACTAAAATTTGAGATGAATATTCAAGATGTTTTTCGTTAAAAATAATCAGTATTTTCATACCATGGTACAGGCATATAGTTCATAGCGCTGAAAAAAAGCCATGTTATGAGTACATTGTGTTCCATCGCCCTTATTTGACTACAAACTGTGAGATGTTTCAGGCATGGGAAAATGCACAATGCACTCTTTGTCTCAACAACTTTAAACTCCCTCGGAGTTGTTGTTTTTGGAAAGTGCTACCTGTCTCCCTGAGTTAGGCTTTTGTGAGTCCTTGTCAAAACAGGATAAAGGGTCGACAATATCAACAAAAAGTGAGGAAGTGCCTTTGAAGTCAGTCCCATGTTAATTACCCTTTAAAACAATTATAAAATAAACTATTGTAATTGTTGCAGGCCTGTGTTATGTGATCTTCACCTATTATACAGCAATGAAATAAACAGCTGTATAAAGGTAGGTTTTACTACTTAAGCGTTATATAACTGTCTGAAATATATCTTATGTATTGGTGTGAAACTCATTGTATATGAGACTGCCACCCAGTGGATAGAGGAGGTAAAGCCAAGCTGCCTGCAGGAAAGCAATGCAGCCTGTTTACCAGACCAGTGCCAAGAACCCCAAAAAGGGGTTGCATTAGTCTACCATTAAACATTTCTTAGGTTTGCTTTTGAGGGTCAGGCATATCAGTATAAGCCCTGCTGAAAAATCCTGCATTGCTGGTCACCTGTATAAGGTATGTTTTGCACGCTGGGACCAGCATGGGAGGCTGGTTTGCAATGGACGAGCATAAGGTAAGTTTTGCATCTTTTAGGTTTTACTACTAAGTGTTATATAACTGTCTGAACCTCGGCATCATCTCTTCTCAGGTGTTCGGTCATCTCAGATCATTTAAGGGTTGGATCCAGACTGAAGCTTGTGTAATTCCTAGTTACCACGGGATGTTAATCAGAAACAGAGGAACAAAGAGACATAATTAGCGTAGCTGTTGTTCCATCCAAGCAAAAATTATTTGTTCAACCCAAGCTAAAGAATAATATTGTGCGTTTGATCAGATATAACTGCAGTACAAGATTATGAGATGCATTATATGAATGCTTGGCTAAAGAGATGCGCGTTTAATCTAGATTTAAACAGAGAGAGTGTGTCTGAACCCCGAACGTTATCAGGAAGGCTATTCCAGAGTTTGGGAGCCAAATATGAAAAAGCTCTACCTCCTTTAGTGGACTTTGCTATCCTAGGTACTACCAAGAGTACAGAGTTTTGCGACCTTAGGGAGCGGGTTGGATTGTAGCTGTTACGGAGACGTGCGGATCCATATGCAAGGCTTTATTTTGAGACATGGTCAAAACACAGGCAGGGTCGGACAGTGGCAAACAGGTATAACACAGACAAGGCAGAGAGTAATCCTAGGGCAAGCGTGGGTCGACGATCGGCGAACAATATCCAACAGGGCAAGGCAGAGAGATAATCCAGGTACACGAGCAATAGTCCGAGAGAGGTGCAAACCGAGTCCGAATGGGAAGGCAAAGGGTTAATCCAGGAAACACGGGCAAGAATCAAAACACTAGAAAATACACAAGGCAAGGCAAAACTATGACTACTACAAAAGGCTCTGTAAGGTAGCTATCGGCTAGGGTAACGATATGTGCATACAATACTCGGCCGAGAGCAAGAGGAAGTCCAAGGTTTAAGTAAGCTGTGTAATCAGTGTCATCAACTGTGTGATCAGTGTAATCAGCTGTGCGTCGTCCGTGCAATGGATTATGGGAAATGTAGTCTTAGGTGACGTTCAACAGTTAGTGTAGTGCAAGAGTCCATGTGGTGAGCGAGTGACCTCTGGTGGCGAGTAAACGGAAGTGCATGGACCAGATTCGTGACAGTAGCATGATAGAAGACTAGTTAGGTACGCAGGAACTAAACCATTCAGGGCCTTATAGGCAAGTAATAATATTTTGTAACTGATACAGAACTTAATAGGTAGCCAGTGCAGAGACTGTAAAAGTGGGGTAATATGATCATATTTTCTTGACCTGGTAAGGACTCTAGCCGCTGCATTTTGTACTATATGTAGCGTGTTTATTGAAGATGCAGGACAACCACCTAGCAGTGCATTACAATAGTCCAGTCTAGAGGTCATGAATGCATGAACTAGCTTTTCTGCATCAGAAAAAGGTAACGTTCCTTAGCTTGGCAATGTTTCTAATATGGAAGAATGCTGTTTTTGTAACACTGGAAATATGATTTTCAAAAGACAAGTTGCTGTCTAATATAACACCCAGATTTTGAACTGTGGAGGAAGTAACAGGACATCCGTCTACTTGCAAATTGTAATCCAAGAGATTCTGTGTACTGTTTTTTGGTCCAATAAGGAATATCTCTGTCTTATCTGAATTTAATAGGAGAAAATTATTGGTCATCCAATCTTTTACATTTTTAACTTAATTTAGAAGTTTCATCTGGTCTTGTTGAGATATATAGTTGAGTATCATCAGCATAACAATGGAAACTAATCCCGTTAGGGGTGTCCTCGACTAAGGATTTTCATAGTCGAATCGGAATTTTCGAATCTTGCCGATATTCGACTGATAGTCGAATCATATGTTTGGGGGCGTGGTCAAAATACATTACCAAGATTCAAGTTCGACAGTAATTAAAAAATGTGTAATGGACGCCTCGCAGATACAAATGGGGTAAATAATGTTTTATGTTTTGATTAAAAGATAGCATACCTGCCAACTTTTCAAAAAACCTTGGAGTGAGATTTTGTCAGGGGTGATCAAAATTATGCCACGCATGCAGCCACACAAGTTGGTGGCTCAGATATCAGAGAATTGGAATTAATTTGATGTTGTACCCTGCATTCTGGTGGTTTGTGGGGAGGCCCAAAGCCGTTGATAGGGGCAGCCTACTGGAGATGGACAATATTGGTTACATTCTGTGAAGCAGACATAGCTGAAGGTCCACCCCAGGAAATTTTGGATTAAGTAGATGTGATTTCCTGCATTCTAGTGGATTTTTGGGTGGTCTGCTAAAGATGTGCAATACCTGAACTTATTCTGATTCATGTTCAGCATAATGACTTGTAGGGCCTTCTAGACTTGAGCTGAACATTCAACCAGAAAACTATTGTTGTGTCTAAATGACTGCCTATGTACCACAATAAAGCCTTATTCATAGACCAGTGTTTAAGATTTGACCTAGGTAGGTTGATTGATATTTTGATTAGAATGGTATTAAATTAATTCTTAACTGAAACCTAGCCTATGTTGTGAATAATTGTATTCTTAAGAGCACTTGATGATTAATGTTCAGCCAAAAACGACACAAGATTAGTTAGGGAGGGACATTATTCTTCATTCAAAGCCTCCCACCACATGGTCCATCAGAAACAAATAAAGTGCTTAAACAGTACAACTTTTTCAAGCAATAAAACAGATGAATGCATTACAAAAATAACTAAAAATGAGGCATAATCAGTATCAGATACAGATCAGAAGCTGGGTAAAGTCCTTGTCTATGATCTGTGGGCATGGTTATACTGGCCTGTGGCCTTCTTGGAGGCCTTGATGATATCTGAGGGGGGCTCCCATTTGAAGCAGGGCTCCAGATTGGCCATCTTTATGGTCATTATTGATGACAGGGTGCCATCCAATGCTAGGCTGTTTCTTCTCTTGGTTTTGTTCAGTCCCACAACTGAAAACACCCTCTCAGCATCTGCGTTTGCATGGGGCAACACCAGGACCAGTTTGGTGACGGCAGCAAGCCTCTCGAATTCTTTGGCTCCTGTCACCTATGGAAAATGCACCAAGAACACAATGGAAAAACATACCTTGATTTTTGATTGATTAATACTGTAAGTGGCTTGCACTTGGCTGGTTCTTTAAATAAAATAAAAGGTTTCGCTTTGTCCTGGCAAAGGTCTCTTACGGGACATCTTTGAAACCTTAAAGAATTTATGGTTATGTTGGTTTAATAACTCTACTCTCAGTTACAAAAACATGCCTACTTCTATTGCACACATTTCCTGTATTTATGTTAAATTCTTTGGAATACATCTTACCTGTTCGAAGTGCTGTTTGGTCCTACAGAAAAAGTCTTCATCCACAGTGAGTCCTTTTCTTTGGCCTGTTAATAAAAAGATAAATGCCATGTGAGTAAATAAACAATGCTATGAGCTGATGTTTTGAGCATGCAGTATACCACGAAGTTAAAACGGTGCTCTCCTGCTGCTTATGACAGCTGAGTTTACATTCACCACACTAAATCATGTTCACAGACACACGCACAAACAAATAATTTCTTTCAAGATTTAAAGTTTAAGAGAGTGAGTACTCAATTGGACGACATTTCATTGTTACATACCTACCCAGCCGGCATTTCAACGTTGATTCACTGGTGAATCAACATCGGGTACCATGGTTGAATCAACGTTGGATTATGTTTCGATTTTGCAAATTGGATCAACGTTGATATTGTGACGTTGTTTCACCGTTGAAATCGCGACGTTGTTTCACCGTCTTATCTTCAGCATTGGTGAATTAAGGTCGTTCTGTAGACGTTGGATTAACGTTGAATTATGTGTTGATTTTGCAAATTGAATCAACGTTGATAACACAACGTTGTTTCACCGTCGTACTTTCAACATGAGTGAATACACAACTGTACGTTCAATTACAACCTAGTTTGCATTTAGATCAACACTGTACACATACATAAAGTTTAAAAATCAAATGACTGGCAGCAATGGCTTTACAATCAACTTCAATAAACTACCACACGCTGAAAATGGTAAAACAGCAGTTTTATTTTGGAAACATACAGTATAAAACATGTGAAAATAATCCCAAACTTTAGCTTGCAGTGTTTGTGCTTGGATGTATTGTTAAAAACCTGTAAAATCCAAATACAACATTTAAAGACTCCAAGTGTTTGTACCATAACATGCATATTTTGCGCTGCACTTGCAAGAGAAACCCTTGTACTTCTTATGACTGAAACCAGTTGATATTTTATTTTGGTGGAAATCTATAGTTTCTGTGAAAACATGTTTTACTAATGTGTCTCATTACAAGAGATTTGTACATTTATGCAGTGAGAATGTGCTGAACAGTTTGAGAATGGAACCAGCAACAGAAACCATGTCGGTGGTAAAGGATAGGACTGTCTGAGTTTTGTCGACAGCCAGAGGAAATTCTGTAGAAATGTACAAGTAGAAATGTTTCTTCAAATTCTGATAAAATGTTAGAACCAACTGCCTTGTGCATATAGCGTGGTTGTGCTTTGGGTGTTCCTTGAAAGAGTCCCAGCTCTAGGTCCTTTCTGATGCCGTGTCCTCCTCTCTCTCACACTTGTGCACTTTCTGTACTGTCCTGTATGTATAAATAACAAAAACACCAAAAATAAATACTCATAAAATACCAACTTTGATATTGTGAAATATCTTTAACTGAAAACTGAATGCAAAACAAATCACATACAATATTTTCACTTTAAGTTCAATAACAGTGGGGTTGGAACACAGCAAAATCACTGGTGTAAAATTTTCAGGGACGGTGTAAAATTAACAGTGTTAACATTGTTTCAACACTACATGGTGATAAAATAACACTGCTGTTGTTATTTGTAAGACAGTGTCAGTGTGAAATTTAAGTGTATTTTCAAATTTCACCCAAAGTGGCGTAAATAAGCCACGCCTCCACTTAACGCTAGCCCACCAGTCTGTGTCCGCCGTTTTCTTTTACTTGAAGTCGAAGGCGAAGAAAAAGCAGGTAAATCAGATTCTCACACGATAGAGCTAAATTAAAGGGTACTTGAAATTAAATGGTTATTTTTATCATAGACATATAAATACAAGTATTTATATGTCTATGATTTTTATATCTACGGAGCCCTGCACATGAGTAGATGTCGTGGACACGTTTGATCAATTCGTTCCCTTATTAATATAAATCGGGGCCACCTTGTACTAATTTGATACCTCAGTAATTCAGCATGAGCAAAACACACAAGTTAATGTTTGTAACTGTAAAACGCTGAGTTGTATAAAAAGATAAAATATCAAGGACAGGAGGAGAATTTACTGGGGATAAAACCTATTGAAAGAATTGAGGCCTAGTAACGTTAGGCTGTTGAAGCTGTGACGCACTCTAAATTGGCGGTCGCACACCTGACGAGAAGCGCCGTGCGCGCGCCATGTCACACGTTGTTTTAAAGATGTGGCGCGACCAGCTTTGTTTCAGCTAGTTGTTAGGTGAGTAACGTTACCTGGCTTAAAATCTACCCTCGTCGAACACTGTTTAAGGTGTTTATTTGACCATGTAAGTTGCCGTTTTATTAAGCATTGTCTGTGGAAGAATGTAACGTTATAAACGCGCTGCATAATGCTAACAAAACCAAGTTCTATTTCGAGGGGTGCTGCAGGCCTAGCTTTTTTATGGACGCAAACATGAGAAATATCACCAAACCAACACATTATCAGGACAAAAACGTCACTCCGTTTAATCATTTATAAGCGAAACTTGCTTGGTTGGTTTAAAAAGTTTATTTTACGAGTTAGATGTAGCGGTGTTTGTGTGCGTTTTAGTTTTTTATATTGGTGTCATGTAGCCTAGATGACTGTTTGACATACTATGGCAAACACTTGGAAAAACACCTAGCTTGGTTAAAAAAAAAGTACACAGACTGTCTGTGATTATCCTAATAGTGAGTGTTTCGTTCCGAAGAAATGCTGGTTCAAGTGGAGTGTAAAGGGAAGCCGAAATGGATCCGAATACCAGTCAAAAATGACTGTTTTGACTTTTGTGAATTCATTAAAGAAGGTAAGTTTTTCACATTTAGAGTAATTTTAAGTTCATAATGACAGTGTTATTCACTTTGAAATCAATGATTCTTATTCATATTAAAAAGTATGCGTCATAATATATAATATATATTATAATATATCATTTTTGAATTAGACGTTTAGTGTATTATAAATGGACTTAATCCCAAATAGTTTTCTGATCATACTAAAGTGGTGTTTTATTTAATTTCTTAGCATATAGTAATGTTAACAAATCTTTGTATCTTTCAATACATTTGACTGTAATTCTAGCCTACTCATCTGAATAGTTATTTATTTTATTGTATTGTATTAGATTTAAAAAAAAAAAATGTATTACTTGCATTTGAAAATAATACCAAGCGATTTAAATGTTGTCATTTCAGTATGTTTGAACATGAAATCGAATTGTATTTGTTTCTACCTCTAAGCTTCTGCAAAGTTCAACTTGCCGCATGGAGCTAATGTGGTACTTAAAGACTCTGCAGGAGTTGATGTTGATGCTATTTTTGATGAGCTTGTGAGAACATCGAAGGTGTCCTTCAAAATTTTGGATGGTGATAAATCAGGTAAGAAACTCATGACCTGCTGCCATGTTCAAAAATGTATAATCTAGTTTGTATTCTTTCTTCACAATACATGATGATAGCATCTGTCTTTTTAATGTTCATACCGTCTTGTGTGCTGTATGTGATTCTAAGATAATGTTCCGCAAGCTGAGACTCATTTCTCTGAGCCCTCATGCCCTGAGTCATCATTTTCATCAGTGGAATCAGAAAGTTCAGATTCCACAGTGATTCCACAATCTTCAAAGGCACGCAAAAAGCGATTCTTAGAAGAACCTTCTGACTGCAATGTGTCAAAAGATGTCAGTTATTTTTCCTCTCTTGCTTAAGTTTTGTCCTTGAATGATATCATTTTTGATACTGTATCAACAATCTTACCAACATTAGTATATCAAAGAGTTTAAAAAACTTTTTTTTAAAAAAGTTTAATTTTTTTACAGCGAGTTCATGCAGCGCTGCACTCAAAACCAGGAGGCTCTGATATATTGAAGGAGTATGAACAAACGAAGAGCCCGTCTGACAAGACACGAAAGAAGCTGGTAAACATCCTTGTCGCTGATATGGTAGAGAAGTATGGGTAAGTGACCAATAAAATAATCATCAGTCTAGTTTATATATTGATCACCGTTACATTTTACATGTAATGTTAATGTCTTTTATTTATTTATTTTTTGTCATGCTGTGGTGTAGGAGGATTCCGCCAGTCAATATTCGTGTAAGCTATGCTCTTGGAATCATTACTCTGTTCCCCAATTTGAAGGATAAGTGCTCACCGACTGGTTATGTAAGTATACAGTACATTGAGACTGTACACTCTCTCTTTATTTCGGCACATATCAAATGCATGAGTCAATCAAATTATTTATAATACTGAGATTTATCTCAGATGGAATCTGCAGACTTTTTTTTGCCATTGTTTGCACATTTTCTTCTACAAAAATCTGCAGAATTCTGTGGAAGGAATGTAAACCTTGTCAAATGTGTAAAGCTTAGAATACGGTTATTGGTAGCTGTAAGTATCATAAAATAAGTTTAAATATTTTATAGCTTGGGCCTGATACATTGATGCTGGCTTATTGATGCTAAACGTTTGTTTGACAGGAACAGTACTACGATCCACGCAGTGGCCAGGGTTACATTGCCTACAGATTGAAAACTGTTCAGCGCAACTCCGTAAATAACTTGAAGGGGGCATCAAAGGTGGTTTACCAAGATGGTCCTAAGACTTTGCGCGAGACATCCTCAACAACTGAGCAGCTGTCAGGTGACGAATGCACAGAAGCTATATCCATGATGAAGCATTCAACGGATGCACCAGTTATTAAGGATAAAATGAAGACAACATTCAAGTACAGGCAGAATTTGATACATGATCCAGACAAATCTTCACTCATCCTTGATTACTTTCCCCGATTTTTGGATACACCAGGCTTGGTAAGAAATATTGAAATTTTGATGTTAATTGTATATGTAATTGTAATGTTTGTTATTGACATGATTTATCTGTGTGATAGATTGACCAAGACTTTACTATGCTTTTTGGAGATGACATGTCAAGCAAGTTTACTGCTAAATGGCCAACATTCTACAAGCCAAGAATAATTGCTGACTGCAAAAACCTGCAACCTGGTGCACATGTGGATGACCTTCTGTCTGCTCTGGAGGAGTCTGATTATGGTAAGTATAAATGTTTTTTGTTTTGTTTTTTTAAACTGGTTTAAGGTTTAACTGTATACTCTATTCTGCTAGGATGGGACAGTGATGTGGCAGCTATTCTCTTGCTCGTTCATCTCTTGCCTCCAACTGTAAAAGGAAGGAAGACTGGGAAAATCAGTGCAACTGAAGCGGCTGATCATGTTGTAAAGTTCATAAAGGTAAAATAAAGTTGTTGTTAGATTTACTCAGTTAGTCTTGTCCGCAGTTGGTGTAATCTGTAGGTGTATCTGCGTAGTCATCATATACAGGTTCAAAAATAAAGGACTGGGCAGAAAACTTCCATCTCTTCACATCTTACATTAAAATCTTCTTGCATCTTTTTCTACAATTCAAGGGCGAAACAAAGCTTTCATTAACACATTACAATAAGATTTAATTTGTTACTGATGTAATGTAAATACACTGAACAGTACTTGCACTGCATTTGTTAATTTTGGTTAATGTAGACTTCAACAAAACACATTTAAAAAATGTTATTTGTTTGTGTACGTTTCTCCATATGTCAGACCTCTGAGGATGAGAATTGTATTTGTGAATTTGAACATGAAGGATCTGTCAGCTGTTATACAAAACACTCTTTAAAATCTCTCATTATATGCTCTTAGGTGGGGACGAGCATCAAGACATTTCTTGAGCGAGTTGGATCTACACAGCCCTTCCTCCTCTGTGTTGGAGAAAAGAGGAGTAGCGTTCAGAAGTTTTATATCATCCTGGACCAGAAGGCCATTCCCTGCATGACGCAGACAGCTGTTGCAGCCTTTGATGAACTCTTTAAGGCACACTTTGTCTTTGCTGTGTCGTATGATGAGGCCTTGTGCAACTTCTACATGTTCATTCAAACAACGGTTTATGGCATTGATGTGGGCACTGCCAAGGAAAGTCCAAGGGTCAAGGAAATCCGAGTGAGAATTCAGAACACTGAGGTTTGACTCCCCCCCCCCCCCAGCGTCTTGCTCAAATGTTCTCATGCTTCCTTTGCAAGGTACACCACAGAAGTTGTTCAAGTTTGTTTCAGCATCTGAAGTTTCATCATGGTTTGTACCCAGGGCGTTCATTACGGTTGAAATGTGGCGAACCTGGATGTTCATCTGTGTTTTATACATATTATGGGTTCAAGAAACATATTTTGGGAGTGCACAGAGACTGTGTAGCCTCAGGTACTGCTGAAAATGTTGGCAGTGGTATCAATGTTCCTGTTTCTGATGCCCTAAGTGAGGATCCTCCAGTCACTTTTCAGACTCCTGTTGAAAATCGGCAACTAACGGCTATGTGTAGTGCTATTGTTGCTCAAGTACAAGCAGCTGGAGTCTCTGAAAATACTGTTCAATGTTTAGTTGGTTCAATGGAAGAACTTGTTAGTGATGTTCATGCTCAAGCAAGAGACACTGTTCTAAAATGTCTTTCATCAGAGGTACCTGGGCAAACCCTAGACAAAGTTAAAGACTGTTTTAACCAGCTAGAAAATCCTTTCTCTTGCCTTAATACTGAAACAAAGAGGCAGAGACACTTTGAGAAAAAATGGAAAATTGTCGAACCATTGGAATATGTTCTTGGTGTGCGCTATGATGTGCGAAAAGATAAAACTACAGGATTATACAGTCAAGTTCCTGTCAATGACAAATTTATCTATGTGCCCATTTTAGGAACTCTTGAGTCTATGTTTACAAATTCTGAACTTTGCCACTTTTTCCAGCAGGTTAAAAGTCATCAAGATGGTATTTACAAAGACATTAATGATGGTTCTTACTTCAAAAAGCACATGTTATTTGGTCAAAAAGAGCATGCTCTTCAAATACAGTTATATTACGACGATTTCGAAACTGCAAATCCACTTGGATCCAAAAAAGGAATACACAAACTTGGCTGTTTATTTTATTTTAAGAAATTTGCCCCCCCAAGATCAATTCTGTTTTAATGAACATCCATCTTGTGGCCCTTTTCCATTCAGAAGACTTGAAAAAATATGGCTTTGAACCAATCTTGCAGCCTCTGGTAGAGGATCTAAAAATTCTGGAGTCAAAGGGAATCCATGTTCCCTTCTCAGATACTATGTTACAGGGTTCTGTCATTCAGGTTACTGGTGACAATTTAGCTTTACATGGACTGCTTGGTATGGTTGAGTCGTTCAATGCAACCTTCTGTTGCCGGTTTTGCTTAATTGACAAAACAAAGTTGCAGTCAGTCTTTAGTGAGGATGACCCAGATTTGATCATTCGAACAAAGGAGCTATATTCAGAACATTGCAATGCTCTGGCACAAGATCCCACTCTTGCACCACTGTTTGGCCTTAAGAGAAGTTGTCCACTCAATTCATTAGTTTTTTCATTCTTCAGAGAATTATGCTGTTGACATTATGCACGATTTGCTTGAAGGGGTTGTGCAGTACGAGTTAAAGCTGCTTTTTCAGTACTTGGTTAAAGACTGCATTTCATTGGACACACTTTCGGAAAGGATTCAGAGCTTCAACTATGGATACAGTGAAAGAAAGAACAGACCAAGTGGAGTACTACGGTAGTATCGCGATACTAAAGCTTAAAAATACCCGCGGTGCCATCGCATTTTTTAAACGGTAGTATCGTCCATAAGGTAGTACCATAAGATACAGGGCTCCAAACTGCGACTAAAACGGTCGCATTTGCGACCAAAAATATTAATTTGCGAGTGAAGTTTTTGCTGAGGTCGCCACTGGCGACTATATATATTTACATGTTATGACATAAAAATTTGCATGTAAGGACTTTTTTCCTGATTGTTGTGCGATCACATCTTTTGCTTTGTTCACGTATTAAACTTAAAATTAAAAGACGATACGCATCAAAGTTTTAGTGGCAAAAAGTTTCAAACAGTCCTCGTCTCTGCCGCACAGAAGCGCTGACGCACACAGTCTGCTGAACACAGCTCAGTTGTGCAGCGCGAGAGAGATTGAAATGCTGGAGACCTGCAAGTGCGGACAAGCCGTGTCTATTTCGTGCACAACTTGAACAAACTACAACAGGTAAAGCTGTCAGCTCTGTGGATACTGGCAATATTGTCAACAATTCTCATTTATAATCATTACTAATATGGCTTCTTATCGAGATCTTAGTCTATGTGTTCTGTTAATGCGTGGACTTCATGTTGGTTATTTGAAGCGCACTTGCCATCCAGTAATCGCAAAAAGCTTTGTGCTTTGTTACTTTTTAATAAACAAAATATAAGCTTTAAAATGATGCCAAATTCATAACGAAATTCAAACAATACGGTTTTGGCGCTCTTTAATGCGGACCTCCAGCGTACACTCTTGGTAGTATAAATACAAGTAGTCCGTGTATGCGTCCGGATTGCGCGCGCGGAAAGTATAACACAGGCTTAATGTGGCAGGCGCGATCTCTTTAGCGCCTCAGTTAAAGCAGCAAGTGAACCCATTATATCTTTCTATGTACTACTATAGTACGAAATGAACATGATTTAACATCGAAAGGTAGGCTATTTTATAAGAGAGCCTACAGTACAACTTACTGAAATGTTTCATGTAAAAAGCTCATTCGGTGTTTCAAACTGAGGAAAACATGTAAAGCTTGTAAACATTGCATTGTAATAATACATTTAACTGTTACCTCAGAATAACCACTCAGTGTCCATAAGCTCATCAGTTAGCTAGAAAAATAACTATAAAGAGGAGCATTTAGCTATATTTATGCGCTATTGCATATTAATATTTTTACTTAATCTGCTGTCTACATGATTCAACTCCTCCTATAAAATTGCATTTTACTAATGAAGAAAAAAATACAATGTGTGAAAGACATGACAACATTTATAGTGTGCACTGAGGAGGAGCCCAAACTACACTCAGTGGCCAAGTGATGCTTATGGTCCATGATATTGGTACAGATTCTGTGTAACGAACAATTCTTTGTGACTGTATATTTCAAGTTGGAAAAGACATTGTTCCCACTTTAAGTGAACCTTAGTTCCCAGGTCGACCTGATCATCTACAAGATGGATTAAAATGCTGATAAAGTCAAGAAAAGATGAGACATAAACACGACAGAATGATTGAAATGTTAAAATGTAGGGAAAAAAAATAAAATGATAATAATAAAATAAAACACTTTTATTCTGCGGCACCTAAAAAAATAATTTGGCACCTAAGTTTTTCTCTTATAGGAGCCAATGGCTCCTTACTCGATTTTTTTTGTTTGGAGCCCTGAGATATGTAGTATGCACGGCAGCAACACTGTTTTAAACGTTCAAACGTTGAACATGCATGCAAGCAGAAACATTACAAGTTGATTGCCAAATGTCTTTCTGCTGTGCTCTGTGTAGTTTAGTCTGTGTATACGCTTTATATGTTATTGAGTGTTTCCCGACGCTTCAGTTCAGTTTGCAATGAGAAGTTGCACTTGCACGTCGTTGTTCATGCTGCAGTTTATCAGAAGAAAGGGTCGTGATTCAGACCGTCTTTTGTCATTTTAAAAAACAGCAGCTCAAGCATCACTTATTCAACATCATAATATCTTGCAAGAAAGTATTCTCGCAGTTTTATTCATTTGACCACTTCTAGAACAGGTGAACTAGTTCGTTTCTGGAAGCATCTTGCGATCACGAACGCAATTCCATTCATCAACATAGCGGCTTTGCACTGGTTCTTATCAATCATTATATATATATATATATATATATATATATATATATTAGGGATGTGCGCTACGACTAATTTGACTGTCGTTTAAACGGAAGTTTTGTATCCGACTAATCGACTAGTCTAAAAGCTAGAAACCACCCAAAAATGGCAAAAAAAAAAAAAAAAAAAAACTGTGCGTTTGTCTATATAACAGCATACAGTTGAAATACTTAATATTTGAATCACACTGTCAAATCCCTCAATGAATTCTGCAAAAAATAGGTCACGATTATGCCGTATGCTTGCCTCGCATTATCATCAATTAATTTTAGGCGGTCGTTAAACAGAAAAAAAAGGAAGAGCATACACTCTTCATAAACCAGTGCATAGCTTATTTATTCAGATCGCCTGGAGCAATGCAGAAATTGAAAATCAATCAATAGACTGACAGAATTCTTCATTTTCATATAACGTTAGCCAACATATTAAAACACATATTAAAACAAAAGTTTAAAACAATAGGAAAGTTTATCAAGGAATAGCATTAAAACGGCTTTTAAAAATGTACTTCATGTTGGCTATATTGTCTAAAAACAAAACAAAGCTCGTTTTACTTACTCAGACCGTGCGCATTTGTTCAGTGAATTTAACATGTTAACATGGTCTGGCGAAAGACGGGACTAGAGGCGATTCTGCACTTGAAAAAAAAACCGCGCTCGGCAGGAACTAAAGTCACAGGCACGCAGAGAGATAACTACAAGCAAGCAGACAGTTTCGAAAAGAGCCTGGAAATCCCGCACCACCACTGAAGTGGGTCTTCGTTTAGAGGAATAGACAGCGCGGATAGGATCGCGGACCGCAGCGGCAGGTTGTAGTGTATGACATGATTGACATTTGGCTTTGGCTAGACTCCAAGCTAACGCATACGTGTATTGAATATGATTACGCATAGCTCCAGTAAAGTTATTGTAAGCCAATTTGACATTACACAGTTTACAAAAAACGTTTCCATTTCCTTCTATTTCAAAATAATCCCACACCTTGCTGGTCTTTCGCGTGGAGCTTGCTGCAACTGACATGAAGAAAACGCATGTGAGGTAAAATTATAGTTCCCGCCTAGATACGCTTTTAAAAAATATTTATATATTTAAATATTTTGATATGTATTCTTTTTCAAAAGTTTTATTTGAACTGTTCTTTAAAATGTTTTAAATGTAATGTTAAAATTATGGTAATCTGAATGATAAAATCATCTTTTTTTTTTCTCTCGTGTAGTCGACTATTGTTTTCAGTGTCGACTAGTAGGAGCTGTACCGTTTAGTCGACTAGTCGACTAGACCCGCACATCCCTAATATATATATATATATATATATATATATATATATATATATATATATATATATATATATATATATTCATTTATAATGTTATGTTTTAATATATATGCTGCTAACCTGGAAATTTCAAGATATGCGAGCAAAAAATGCTCCTGACAGTTTGGCAATATGACACGAGCAAGAGTGCTGTTTTTGTTTCGTTTCTGTGTTCGAATCCAAATGCCACACAGGGCTCGAAATTGCGACCATTTTGGTCGCATATGCTCCCGAAATGTAATCTGTGCGACTCCAAAATATATTTGGGCGCATTTGCGCGAGTGCAAATAATTGTTGTGGTGCGACCTCTACAGTTCTCTGCTAAACGTTCGCGAATTACTGCATAAAAATGTCTCCACGATCTGCTTTTGAAGAAATATTGTAGTATCCTTTTTTTTTTTTTTTTCTTTTTTTTGGCCTGTCAGTAGCACAGATAACACATGACAGTACATATGCATGGCTATACTATCATCATTCACAGCCTTTTTTCTTTTTTTTTTTTTTTAATTAAATTTATTTATTTATTTATTTATTTATTTTTATATTAATTAATTAATTTAATTTTATATACCCTTTTACTTAACCACACTGTGACAGACAAGACCAGGGGACAGAGAAAACAAGAGAGAGAAAGAAGGAAAAAAAAAAAGAAGAAAAAAAAAAAAAAAAAGGTTGTGGGGAAAGTCAACAAAGAAGGGGAAGAGAGAGAGAGAAAAAAGGAGAATGGGGGATAGAGAGAGAGAGGGAGAAAAAGCAAAAACAAAAAAAACAGACAATTTGCTTCAATACCTGCTGACAAAAAGAGAAAACAACCGAAGACACAACATCAAAGAGACTGCAGCAACAACCAACATCTGTATAAATCACAATAAATTCTAAATTCTAAATGTTATTGAGCAGCACACATAACTAATATTACAAAATAAGTTTTGAAGCAACAGCAGATCAAGACAATGTGTGTCTGTGAGCACCTGTTTTTACACCAATGTGAATGCTTGAGTGTACACCTGTGTGTGTGAGCGCGCTTGTGTTCATAAGGTTCCTCCATGTAAATGTTTAATAGTGTGTGTGGGGAACAACAGCCCCATCCCGCAAGGCATGAAGCAGGCACGGAAAAGACCCGGGCCCCAAACATCCGGAGGCCCCCCAGGGCACGGGACCCCCAGGAGAACCACCGCAGGGACAACCGCGGCCTCCACCCAAAAAAGGGCAGAGGAGAGCCCGAAGGCGGGACCTCCGACAGCCACAGTGTAGGCGCCCCAGGGTGCCGTGGCGGCAAGCCCGCAGGCTCCACCGGCAGCCGACCACACCAGGGCGGACCGGGCCCTGGGCTCGGAGACCCAAAGGCCCCCCACCCCACAACCGGGGTCCAGCAAGGCCAGTAGGGCCAGGCCCCGCCAATCGACCGCCGTGAGTGGGCCGGCGCTCGCCCGAGCATCCTGCCCCGGCGCGAGAAATCACCAACGCACCGGCGGCATCCTCCACCGGCAGGGTATGGTGGTGGGGTGGGGGTCGACTAAGATGATGAGTGAAGCAGAGTCTAAGGCCCGACCTGACACATAGACGTAGACGACAAGCACACATATACACAAGCATATGTTCCCACCCTCATGCACGCAAACAACTATTCACACCTTCGCCCCACATGTAGACACACAAAAATGAACACGGTACCCACACTCACACTCCCCATATGCACTCTATACTCCTAGGTCCAGGCACCACCACCCCCAGAGGGGTAGCCAGCGCCCGATCCCGGAGCTAAACCCCCTTCGCTCCGGCGTGGGGACAGGAAGACCACCCCGGTCCCCGCAGCAGCAGAGAAAATCAACAGCCCAGACCCCGACCGGGCGGCCAGCTCATCCTCACATCCCCCGGCCCCAGACAGAGAACAGAGAACAGGGGTGTGAGAGGAGAAAAAAAAAAAAAAAAAAAAAGGACGACCCCATGCTTCACCCCACCCGCTCAAATGTAGTGTTGGTGTGTGTTGTTCTAAGGTGCTTTAAAACAGGGGTGCTTTAAAACAGGGGAGGGGCACCCTCCACAAGCTTGTGTCAGCTCGTCCCCTCCCTAGAGCCCTCAATGTCTATGTGCAATTTAAAATTGAGAAGTGGGCACTGGCACCAGAGGGAAGGCTGAATGAACAGACCGCCCTCCGGATGCCATTCAGTGTGCCCACCCCCAAGGCCCTATATGTATGTGTCATGTGACAGTAAGTAATGAGAATGTCTAAGCTGTAATGTGTAATCGAGATGCAGGCGGCCACGAGGAGACAGAGGAGTACCACCTCCCCCGCATCCCAGCGACTCACCCGCACCTCAAAACCCTACCTATGTGTTGGTGTGATGGAGCGGGAGAAGTGAAGCCTTAGGGATGGGGAGGAAAACATCAGAGGGGGCAAAATACCCCCCCTCTGGAGCCAGCTCCCCCGCTGACTCCCATAGGCACCCCTGTTACCCCAAATCTGCCCAGGGCGGGGGGCCCAGGCCCATCCAGACCAGGGCCCATGGCAGCCCGGGGCGGCCCACCAGACCCCACAGCAGAGGAAAAACTACCCCACCCCATCATCCAGTCACTTCCCAAACTACATAAGACAATAAGACACCCAGGTAAAGCCCGTATACCCCGCCTCTATTGGACCCCCCCCCGCGGAGGCACCGATGCATCGAAGACCCCCACACCAGAGCCGGGCCCAAGCGCATGCACCAACCCATGCTCCCGGCGGCACACCAACCAGGACCCAAGCCCCCCAGGCCCAGCCGTAACCCCAAACCGGAGGCAGAGCGTCCCCAGATCCCCAAACCCCCCCCGGACCAACCCCGGAACAGTGCGGCCGCCAGGCTGGCAACCTACGTCCGCCGGCACAGGCATCCCCAGCAGCGCCGCATGCCGCCGCCAGAGAAACAGCATCTAAGAGTCACCAATACCCCATCCAGGTCAAGGCCGCAGCCCCAGCGCCAAACCCCCCAAGAAACCCATCCCCAGGGAACCCCCAGATGCCCCAGGCCCATATTGCCACCCCACGCCAACAACAAAAACCACAGCCGGACAGAATCGGGACCCCCACCCACACTAGGTGATGGAGCTGATCAAAGGAGCCCAGAGAGATTGATCTAATGTGTCAGCAGAAGCTGTTTCAAGGCTAATATAATCCCACAAATAATCTCTATATTGGTTGATATTAAGATTATTTTTATTTTTCCAGTTCATGAGGACAGTCTTCTTAGCAATGCATAGGGCAGTGAAAGCCATGTGGATTGTGTTATCTTCTGTAGTGACACCATCTAGGTCGCCCAACAAGCAGACTAAAGGAGAGGCTGGAATAGAGCATTTAAGACACTTTGATAAGTCTTCACAAATCCTGTACCAGTACCTCTGAACAGGTGGACAGAACCATAGAGCGTGGATGTAATTGTCAGGTGTATTGCCTTTACAGTGTGAGCAGTTGTTAGAAGCTGTAAAACCCATCCTGAACATCCGATGACCTGTGTAGTGCACTCTATGCAGAATTTTGTATTGTATTAATTGTAATCCAGGATTTCTAATCAGTTCAAAGGTTTTTAAACATATCTGAGACCAGAAATTATGGTCCCAGCTTACTGATAGATCTGTTTCCCATTTTGCAATAGGAAGTGATACTGATTCATCTATATTGGAAAGTACCCTGTATATTTTAGACATTAATTTGGGGGTTTTGAGATTAAGAAAATCTGACACACTTGGTGGTATTTGTAAATTGATATGATTAGACTTAAATTTCCTTTTTACAATAGATTTAATTTGTTGATATTCTAAAAATCTGTTCTTATTAATCCCATATTGTTTAATTAATTTGTCAAAGGGAATAAAGTCTGTCCCTTCGAATATATGTTCCAGGTATTTAATACCTTTACAACTCCAATCTGTGAAGTTTATCATATTGTTGTTTAGCAATATGTCAGGATTGTTCCAGATAGGGGTACGTTTGCATGGGATTAGTGAAGACTCCGTCATTTTTAGAAACTCCCACCATGCTGTCAGAGAAGAGCTGATACTGATGCTTTTAAAGCATACGTGTCGTTTACTGATCGAGCTAATGAATGGCAGATCCGAAATCTCTATATTATTGCATAATGCCTGTTCTACATCTAGCCAAGGCTCATCTAAGAGGGTGTGTTTTAACCACCCTGAAATGTGTTGAAGCCTATTGGCTAAGAAATAGTGGTAAAAGTTAGGTAGATCTAGTCCTCCTTTATCCTTGGTCTTTTGCAGCGTTTTTAAGCTAATACGCGGGGGTTTACCTTTCCAAAGGAATTTAGAGATAGAGGAGTCCAAAGATCTAAACCAGTCAGGTGGTGGTTTGCTCGGGATCATTGCAAATAAATAATTAATTCTTGGCAAAACCATCATTTTTATTGAGGTGACTCTTCCCATGAGTGATATGGGTAGAGACCTCCATCTGGTTAGATCATCTTCTACCTTCTTTAAAAGTGGGATGTGGTTTAATTTAATCAAATCTGCCAGCTTAGGAGAAACATTTATACCTAAATATTTAATATTTCCAGATTGCAGTGGAGTGGAGGAATTCTGGAAGGAGCAATTAATTGGAAGAACTGTTGATTTTAACCAGTTTATTGAATAATCTGAGACTCTTGAGAAAGAGTTTATTAATGTAATTACCTCAGAGAGAGTGGTTTGTGAATGTTGAAGAAAAAGTAACACATCATCTGCGTAAAGACTAATTTTATGTTCTACATTCTTGCATTTAATGCCTTTAATCACTGTTGCCTGTCTAATTGCTGCTGCTAGTGGTTCAATAAAAATTGCAAACAGTGAGGGGGAGAGGGGGCATCCCTGCCTGGTGCCCCTCTTAAGACAGAAGCTAGAGGACGTTTGGGCATTTGTCCTGACACATGCTGTTGGAGAGTTATATAATATTTTTAACCAGTTTATGAAATAGTTTCCAAAACCAAATTTGTGTAAAGTTGCAAATAGAAAATTCCAGTTAACCCTATCAAAAGCTTTTTCTGCATCTAGAGACAATATTGTAATTTGAAGGTTTCTATTGCATGAATAGTCTATCAAGTTAAGTAACCTACGTGTATTTGTTGAGGAATGCCTTCCTTTTATGAAACCAGTTTGGTCGTAATGAATTATGAGAGGGGTTATCTTCTCTATTCTTTTTGAGATAGCTTTGCAGATTATTTTAGTGTCCACATTAATAAGGGATATTGGACGATAGCTAGTAGGCAATACAGGGTCTTTGCCTGGTTTTAGTAAGAGACTAATGTTGGCAGAATTCATATTTGGTGGAAGTCTGCCATTTTCTTTGGTTTCCTGTAACATTCTGTAGAATGTTGGTGCCAGAATAGCCCAGAATTCTTTATAGAATTCTGCTGGAAAGCCATCTGGACCTGGAGCCTTTTTATTGGGCATACTGTTCAAAGCTTCCTGAAGTTCATCTGATGTCAGTGGAGAATCCAATGCCATCGCTTGATTGTCTGTTAATTTCGGAAGAGTTATATTGTCAAGAAATTGGTCAACTTCGTCTTTAGATGGGTTTATCTGTGGAGAATATAAAGATTCGTAAAAATCTCTGAAAGTGTTGTTTATTCTTTCAGGGTCATATACTGTATCCCCAGTTAAATCTTTAACAGCACATATCGTTGTTTTTTCTTTATTTATTTTTAACTGGTTCGCTAAGAATTGACCTGATTTGTTACCATATTCAAATTCTTGCCAGCGAAGTCTTTGTGCTAAGAATTTAGTTTTTTTATTAATAATTTCATTTAATTCTAGTTTTGCTTTACATATTTTTTTCAGCATTTCCTGTTCCTGGGAGGATACGTAGGATTCTTCTAAAGTTTTTATGGTTTCTTCTAATTCCTGAATACATTTATTTTCTCTTTTCTTTTTATGCGATGAGAATGAGATTATTCTACCTCTCATCACAGCTTTGCCTGCTTCCCAGAGAACAGATGCTGATGTTCCAGGCAGGTCATTATAGTCTAAATATAAAGCCCACTCTTCTTTAAAATATTTAATAAAATCGTCGTCTTTAAGCAATGATGTATTGAATCTCCAGTTATTACTTGGTGGAGTGGTCTTCTTATTTACTAGAGTTAAAGAAACAGCAGCATGATCGCTGACAGCTATAGTGTGTATCTCTGTGTCTGAAATGTCACTCAGCAGTGAGCTGCTGACTAGGAAATAATCCAGACGAGAGTAAGAGTGATGGACATGTGAGAAGAAAGTAAATTCCCTACTGTTGGTGTGGAGAGAACGCCATGCATCGCAAAGTCCATAGTCGCTCATGTACTGTTTAACTATATTTGTGGATTCCCAATTGCGCTGAGTTCCAGCTGTACTTAGCCTGTCCATTTCTTTATTTAGTCCAAAGTTGAGGTCTCCCCCAATTATAAGTGCACAATCTAGTTGTTCAGAAAGTGCGGTAAAAAAACCATGAAAGAAAGAGGGGTCATCAACATTTGGACCATATATACTAACAATACATAACTTTTTGTCAAATATAGATAATTTAATGATTAGAAATCTACCTTCTGGATCTATAACTGTGTTGAGTACTGTGAAATTAACATTTTTATGTATTAAAATTGCTACCCCCCTTTGCCTAGAGTTATAGCAGGCTGAGAACACATTAGGAAACTCAGTTGTTTTAAGTTGATCTGTAGCTGTGGCAGGTCTATGAGTCTCTTGTAATAATACAACGTCTGCTTGAAGTTTTTTAAGCTGGCTAAATATTTTTAACTTCTTTTCTCTGGAGCCAGCTCCATTCACATTCCATGTGACAAACCTTAATGCACCCATAGATGTGTGTGTGTAGCTAATGCTGCTGGCTGCGTGTGATGCTCAAATGAATAAGATATGAGCGGGCGTGTACGCGCTTGTATGCGAGTATGTCCTTCATGTCTGTGTGCGCTGTAAGGTCTGAGTGGTTGCGTTAATGCTGAGTGTATATGTACATGGTCGTGCCAAGCAGATGTGTAATATAGTGTGTTTTGTTTATATGTGTAGTAAAGCAGGTGATCGGTGCCGTGAAAGGAGTTGGAAGTTAGAAAGACATACAAAGAAGCAAGCATAGAGGGATTAAAGTAAAAACTTGACAGAAACGAAAACATTGCAAAATCATTTAAACGCTGCGGAGACTGACTATACGTGTTTGTTATGATATCGTATTAAATTATCGAAATGACATAAATATTTAGAGGTAAATGGAAGAACAAGCGAGGAAAGAGAGAAAAAGAAAAGATAAATATAACGGATTCTTATCTGGAGTGGTGTTAATATAACCACGGAGTGGTACGGAGGTTGCGGTAGAGCTGCCCGTCCACGTAGAGCCGGTCCACGGCGATGACAGCTCGGGAGCCCTTTTGGATGAGACTGCGTCGGATTGGGAACAGAATTTTGCGTCGCTCCAGGATTTCTTTGGGGAACTGGTCGTTTACGCCGAAGTCTGTTCCTTTCAGCTCCCTGCCGCGACTCTTCACCTGCTCTTTCTGCTTGAAGTATCCGAATTTGGCCACAATTGGACGAGGCCTCGGGGCTCCAGGTTTCTTCGCTCCCATCCGATGGACTCTTTCGAAGCAGATGTTTTCCACGGTGTCTTCCGGAAGCTTCAGGTATGTCTTGATAAAGTTTTTAACCGTAGCTTCTGGGTCCTCTTCGGCAGATTCCGGGATGCCTGAAAACACCAGGTTATCTCTCATGCTACGGGCCTGGAGATCGATGACAGTCTCTTTTATTTTTTTATTTTCTTCACTTAGATGGGTCATATTTTCAGTTAGAGATTTGACCGAGTCCCGTAGAGATGCGTTTTCAGCAGCGAGTGTTTCCACCTGCTGCTGGCTGAATTCCAGTGATTCCCTCAGGGATTTAAATTCACGGTGCAGGATCTCGACCAGGGACAACCTCGCGTCGAAGCTGGACAACCGCTTGTCGATTGAATCCAGGATGTCGGTAAAGCTTTTACCCGTCGGCGATGTTGTTTCAGGCGAGTCTGCTGGGCGACTTCTTTTGGAAGACGGCGTCTCGCTTTTGGCTGGAGAACCTGCATTTTGGTTTTTCTTCATGACTATAACGTCGAAGCACCAGTCGATGTATTCCTGAAGAGTTTCTAAATTTTCCTCGCTGTCCTCGTTGTTCATTCAGTTTTTCCGCCAAGTCTCCAGCGTCTGACGTCACCTACAGCATTTCCGGTCTCTGCCTATATTGTAGTATCCTGCTACAGCGCACATTCTTTCAGTTGCAGTTCTGGTGCCGCCGTCTGTATGTAACGTTACTGTACAACGCCACATCCATTCAGTGTTAACTCAGCGGTAGAGTTACATTCACGAAACACTGCACTTATTCACAATCACAAAAGTACATTATTTGCGTGTTTTAAAGCCTTGCCGGTTAAGCTTTTCATTCACGCGCTGGTCTGACGTGCGCTTTTTCTGAGCCCGTGCACCTGAAGCGCGCGAACTGAAAAGCCTGTCTAACAGCGCCTGATTACTGAACTAAGTTATCTTTTGAGCTAATACTGTCAAAACACACAAGGTTTACATATAGACTCAGTTAGTTATGTCTAAAATAAAAGTAAACAGCTGAGACGAACGGATGCGTGCCTTATATAATATTAGATGCGTGCAGCTCTTAAAGGGACAGAACTAAACATGCAGCCAACTGTCATTAAAGGGATAGTTCACCCTAAAATTTAATTTGTCATTATTTACTCACTCACATGATGTCCCAAACCTGTATTAATTTATTTCATGTGCTGAACACAAAAGAAGATATTTTGAAAAATGTGGGTAACCAAACAGTTGCTGGTCCACTTGATTGTAAGATAATTTTATTTTTACTATGGAAGTCACTGTGGACCAGCAACTGTTTAAATGGCATTTATGTTCAGCAGAAGAAAGAAACTCAGGTTTAAAAGTAATTTTGAGTGAGTAAATGATGGTATTACTATAAAACACTGACAGAATCGACAGACAGATGACAATTTTTATTCTTTAATATTAAAACAACAAAACACAAAGAGAAAGAAATAACTAACTACTCTTGACTGAAAAAATAATAGTTACTTTAATAGGAATCAATCTATATAGTGATTTATTTTTATATTTGTTCACTCAATTTCTTGAATGCTCCTGCTAAATATGCCCGTTGTACCTGAAAATAAAACACTGTTTATTTTATTTGTATTATGTGTATTTGTAATGTGTATCTTTGTTCTTATTTTTTAATAACAAAGATAAAATAATGACAACGATTTTTATCTTCACCCACTTTGGCCTAAATATCCACCATTCTTTTTTATATTCTGTTACCTTGAAAGGCTTTGTCTTTATAATAGGGAAATTAGTCTGGCCATACTGCTCAGACAAAATAGTAAAACTAGCATGACAAAGAATCATGAAATATTGATATATTTTTGCCATATACTTGGAACTGACCGGTTTTGTGACCGCACTTGCACAAACTGCATAGAAATAATTTTCCAAAATTTCATTTGTGTGGAAATATTGCCAAGTGTGTAAACAGCCATTAACGCTGAAGACGGACACAAAGAAAAGAAAATACTGTAGCAGCCTGAGCAAGCTCAACGTTCACTATGTGAAATATGGAAGGGAAATCCTAAATATTGAATTGGGAGTGGGGGTTTATATGAATGTATTTCTGAGGGGTTTTGAGAAGTTTAAATTACATTTTCTTCTCATCTTGCCTCTGTATATTGCATGTATAAAAAACAAAGCACTGCAGCTTAAGGATCAGGTTCAATTGATGAAGATTTTTAATCATCAGGAAGGATGTTGCCAGCCCTTCCGCTCAATTGGCAGTTGTGTTGCTCCTTAATATTCAGTGGGTGCTCCTAAATTTTTTTTGGTGCTCCTAACTTCTTGAAGTTGGGAGCACCAGTGCTACCAAGTAACAAAGTTAATTTCGAGCCCTGCCACATCTAAATGTCACTTCATGCAGCTTCTGTGCAGTGCTAAGATGAGTTTAGATCATTTCATGGATAACAATAGCCAGTCATTCATTCACATTAATTAAGTATTCAGAGAAAAATATTGTCTGTTTTCATTTACATCTATTTATTTATGAAATTGATTCATTTTGTAGAATTGAATTTTAAACTAACACAATACTGCATGGTATCGTGATACTACTTGGTATCGTGATACTTCAGCTGGTATAGTATCGTAAGACATTTTTATGGTATCGTGACAACCCTATCAGATAGTGAGCATTGTATTCTCGCCAGTTGTAACACAGGGTATGACTTTTCTTTTGAAGCATTTAATTTCTGATCATCAAACTTTTTAAGTCCATGTTTCCTGAAAGAAGATTGATTCCAAAGCACCATCTAATGATCCATTATCCTAGATGCATTAGGAAAGTGGGTCCACTTATACACGTGGTGCATGAGGTACGAAGGGAAGCATATCTTTTTTAAGAAGTCTGTGAAGAACTTTAAAAACATAACCAAAACATTGGCCAAGAAACATCAACATCAGTTGGCTTTTTATTGGGAGAGTTTTTATTTTAAAAGATTTCAGTTTGGTCCTTTTAATGAAGTCTTTACTTGCACTCTGGAGGGTAATGAGCTTTTAACTGAAACTTGGAATGTACCCACTGTCTCCACTACAACCAGGGTAAAAAACTATGGAACTGAATACCAAGTTGGAATGTATGTTTGCTCTGCTGTTGAAAATGAAATGCCAGTTTTTAATAAGATTATCAGTATTATTGTAAAAGATGGACAAGCTTTTCTTTTGGCCAGTAATGTAATTACAGTGTGTTTTGATGAGCATGTGCATGCATTCTGTATTGAGGAGGTGGGTAATATTTTCACTCTCATTTGTGTGGATGAGTTGATATACTATAGACTTTATGACAGGCAGTTTTCATATGACAGTGATGAGAGAACTTACATTGTTCCCTGTTGTGTTTTTGTTCCAGATTGGAATTAACTGCAAATTGTGAAGGTTTTTAAATCCAGTGAAATACGGTGTTTGAATGTGAATGTTAAATGTGGTGTACCTCAATAAAATATTTGCAATATTTTCTGCAAATATGTCCTGCCATTTAATTTTGTAGAAACAACCAAATATTAACCAAAGTGCTATTAATAGCACCAAAAGTGCTATTATAAATCAGTATTTTGAACACTCATTATTGTTATATTCAAATTACACTGGTGTTGATCTTAAAAGGAGAGTGTTACAAATTAACACTGTAATTGAATACTAACACTGGTGTAGTGCAGAAACAACAACGAATAGTGTTGAATAGGTTTAACAATTAACAATAATGAGTGTTGAATTTACACGAAAAGGTGTAAAAAGTGTAACATTTACACTCTATAGTGTGGACACATATAGACACTTTGCTGGTGTTAAATTTGACACTGTGGGTGTTCTTTACACCAGTGATTTTGCTGTGAAACAAAGTGCACAACACTATTCATTAAACACCTATTTAATGTATTCAGATGAAAGTTTGCAATATTAAATTATTCACAAGCAGTTTTTTCAGAGCCCCCAGTTACACTGTTTTAATCAGAATCCTAACTATACAGTGTATTTAGTAAAACAAGTAAAATCAAATCAAGTACATTTTTATTAAACTAAGTAAAATCAAAACCTTTCACAAAAGGTCAATGAATCTCTTCCAGAAGTGACAGTGCAATGTAGCAGATGAACAATTCCTTACCAAATTGCCAATAAACAGCTGGATCCTTGATGAATCTACAAGGGGAAAGAAGAAATGGTTCACTGAAAAGTTCTTAAAAAGCAGTTTTTCGTTTTATACCATTCCTTTAAAACAGTGGTTCTCCAACTTTTTATATCAAGTACCACCTCAGAAAATATTTGGCTCTCCAAGTACCACCATAATGACCAACATTAAAATACAGTAGCGTAGTAGGCCCAACTATTCAGCTACAGCTCTGCACAGTTCAAAACGAGGCAGTTTTATTCCTAATAAGAATATTTATTGTTGTCAGCCACATTAACATTGTAAATACAGAACATTAACACTGCACAGTGCTTACATACAGGTAAATACAAAACTTAAATAATGATTAAATTAAAATGTGTTGTACCAAAAGTTAAATAAAACTGTACTATACTTAAATGTAAAAAAAAAAAAAACTTTACTCAAAAAAAGATTCAATTAAAATGTATTAACATTAATTTATATTTAATTTAGTGATTCCTCTGCGTACCACTAGAGGGAGCCTGAGTAGCACTAGTGGTACTCATTCCACACTTTGAGAATCACTGCTTTAAACAATCTTAATTCGTTTAAATTTGCAATTATATGATATTTAGAAAACATGAACAGAGTATGTTATCTTTGAGACTATTATACGATTAAAAATATAACAATGCATGGCATTCACATCTCTAAGACAGACATTAACGTAACACAACTTACTAGCAACACACAACAACATTAGCATCTGTGATAAAGCAATACAAAAACACACACACACACACAGAGAGACAGGTATTTATCTTCTGCAGGATAACGTTACATGTCATTTACCCATTTGTAAACTCTGGTAACATTATACTTTATTTTTGAAAGGTAAGATAGCGATTTTCTTACCTGATTTTGTCCGTGTGTTTGCGGGACCTCGCAGATCACAGCTGACCCTTCCTGTGTTCACATTCTAGTTTTTGTTCTCCGTTGACATGTCACGACTCAAATTTGCTCAAAATAAAAATTTAACAGGCAAATATAAAATAATTCGGTCGCTCACCCACTCGCCAGTAGTGAAGCGGCCCCCGCCTCAGAGCGGCAGTGAGTCATATTATGAAACAGCACGCAAAAGCGAGGAGTCACCTGATGCCCCTGCGCGGAAAAGCGTGCGAAGGCGAGGAGTCACCTGGTGCCCCTGCGCGGAAAAGCGCGCGAAGGCGAGGAGTCACCTGATGCCCCTGCGCAGAAAAGCGTGCGAAGGCGATTAGTCATCTGGTGCCCCTGCGCGAAAAAAAGCGTGCAAAGGCGGGGAGTCACCTGATGCCCCTGCGCAGAAAAGCGCGCGAAGGCGAGGAGTCACCTGATGCCCCGGCACGCACCCTATCAGCCTTCAAGTTTTCGCTGGACTATTATGTCAGTTGTTCACGCCCCTACGAAGTGGTGTTCAACTAGGTCGTATAGCATAGTCAGATTCCGTAGTGACAGGTGCTGATGCATCTCTGCAAAAAGATCGGGCGCCGCTCACAGTCGTCTGCCACCCTCACCGGTTAAAAAGCAGCAGACCTTGAGATCGAGGAGGTCTTCTTTGGCGCATGGCTCATCGCAGTGCAGGGACACAGTGACCCGCGACCGCTCCTGCCAAGAGCCGGATGTGCGGGGAAAAGTGTAAAGAGGCCCGGGAAGAGCCCGCAAGCTGTCTCAAATTGTTCAAATTTGTGTGATAGTGTATGTTCATTAAAGTGCATATATTTGCGCAAAAGAGCTCTTTCCTCCTCACTCAGTCAATACAGCGCCGCTCGCCCCGCCTCAGAGCGGTACAGAGCCACTGCTCACGTGGATTATAGCTGCCCAGCACTCGCCAGCTCATCCAACGACCAAGCCGCTAAAGCCACTATGTCAGTTCTTGAGCGCGTGGGAAAACTATTCCGAGAATCTCACGCTGGAGAATCTAACCCTACTCGGCGTGATAGAGCGTGGGTATGCCCCTCAATTAAGATGCAGACCACCCTGTTTCAACGGCGTGGTGCAGTCTCTAACATTGCCTCGAAATGCCCTGGTCCTGAGACAAGAGCTATGCAACCTGCTCAAAAAAGGAGCGATAGAACGAATCCCGGTGAGCGAGCTGGAAAGTAGCTTTTACAGCCGCTATTTTGTGGTGGCCAAGAGGGATGGAGGACTCTGCTCGATTCTAGATCTCAGGCCCATCAACAGAGCGCTCTGCAAGCGTCCGTTCAGAATGATATCGCTGGAACAGATCCTGGCGCAAATTTGCCCCGGGGACTGGTTGCGTCCGTGGATTTAAAGGACGCGTACTTTCACATTCAGATAGCACCGCATCACAGACGCTTTCTGAGGTTTGCTCTCGAGGGCATAGCGTACCAGTACCCTGTTCTCCTGTTTGGGCTGGCTTTGGCTCCCGCGCACTTTCTCGAAGTGCATGGACGCAGCTCCTCCCATCCCCCCAGAGCGAGCAGAATGCGCGTTCTCAATTATTTAGATAACTGGCTGATATTAGCTCAGTCACGGGACACGCCAGCCAGCCATATAGACAAACTGCTTCGTCACTTGGAGTTCTTGAGGCTATGCGTGAATATGCGCAAGAGCATTCTTGCCCTGAGTCAGTCTAACGTATCTGGGAGTGTGCTTCGACTAAAAGCAGTGGAGATGCGCGCTCGGCCGCCAGTTTGTCTTCCCTGTGCCTTTTCAAACTGGACAGTTTACTACACATGCGCCCGCTGCAGTTTTGGCTGAAATCTCGAGTCGCTTGGACGGCGTGGACTTCGGGCTGTTTGCGCATCGTGGTCCCCCTGCATCGAAGCTCTGAGGCCGTGCCGCTAAAGTCTCTTCAGCCGGGTGGGTGTTCCCCTGGGCTTGGTGACCTCACGTGTCGTGGTCACGACTGACGCATCGACTGGAGGCCGGTGAGCAGTGTGCGAGGGCATGCCGACTTTAGGGCTGTGGTCAGAACCTCAGAGCCGTTGGCACATAAACCGCTTGGAGCTGGAAGCAGTGTTCTTAGCTCTAAGGATTTTCGGCCGCAGCTGAAACAGCGGCATGTATTGATTCGCACCGACAACATGTCTGTGGTTTCGTACATAAATCACCAAGGAGGCGTACGATCCAACAAGCATGCTGTGAATCTCCTGCTATGTGCGGACCGTCACTTTCTCTCAATCAGAGCAGCGCACATCCCCAGTCTTCTGAACCACAGGGCGGACATGCTTTCGAGGAAGGGGATTCCTCAAGGAGAGTGGAGGTTGCACCCTGAGTCGGTTCGGATGATTTGGACTCGCTACGGGGCAGCTGAGGTGGATCTGTTCGCCACGAGCTCGAGAATGCACATTGCCTGCTGTTCTTCTCCCTGTCTCACTCCCCGCTGAAGGGGGACGCGCTGACATCGCACTGGCCAGCAGCCAGGCTGTATGTATGTATGTATGTATGTATGTATGTATATATATATATATATATATATATATATATATATATATAAAAAAAAAAGAAAAAAAAAAAAAGAGGTGCTTCGGTGATACTCATCGCCCCGAACTGGCCGAACCAGCTTTGGTTCCCGGACCAGACAGAGCTGCTGGTGGCATCGCCCTGGCCGATCCCCATCAGGAAGGATCTGCTATCTCAGATGAGCGGTTCGGGGTGGCACCCGAACCCGGAGTTGTGGAGCCTTCATGTGTGGTTGCTTCGGGGATATCAGAGGAGCTGAGTGCCCTGCATTCTCGTGTGCTCGACATGCTCTCGGAGGCGCGGACACCCTCTACGAGGCATTTGTATGCTCTGAAATGGGGAGTGTTTGTGAAATAGTGCCGTTATGTTCATATCGACCCGGCTGCTTGCTCCGTGTCGGATGTTCTGCGTTTTCTACGGTACAGACTGGATAGTGGATCTTTACTATCAACACTGAAAGTCTACGTGGCCGCTATTGCCTCGTTTCGTTCCCCGCTGGGCGGGCAATCAATTGGTAGGCACGCGCTGGTGGTGAGTTTTCTTGTAGATTGCATCCCCCGCGCCCTCCTTCAGTCCCGCCCTGGGTCCTAGAGGTGGTGTTATTAGCTCTTTCACAGCTACAACTCGAGCCTTTAGCATCCGTTGATATGAAGGACTCTCAAAGTGCACTTCTTCTTGCCCTTGCTTCGGCTAAGCGCATAGGGGATTTACATGCGTTTTCTGTGGACAGCGACTGTATTCACTTTGGACCCGGTGACTGCGGCATCACTCTCTGGCCGAGAATAACGTGCTTAAAATCACTATCTACCCCCTTCAGAACGCAGACTGTTTCGCTGTCTGCCCTGTCTTCTGAGTCATCGACCTCACGTGATGCGAATGCTCAGATTTCGGTGTGCCCAGTCAGGGCTTTGAGGATTTACATCGACCGTTCGGCCAGCTTTCGGCAATCTGACCAGCTATCTTGTGTGCTACGGTGGTTGTGCGAAGGGCCGTATCAAAACAGAGGCTTCCCACTGGATTGTGGACGCTATCACGGCTGCTTATACGAGCCAAGGTTTGGAATGCCCCTTTCACATTAGGGTCTACTCAACAAGGGTTATCGCCTCCTGTGCGTGGTTGAGAGGTATGTCTATTCAGGAAATATGCTTTGCAGCCGGCTGGTCTTCTCAGAATACCTTGCCAGGTTTTACAAGCTGGACGGTCAGTCCTTGGCCTCCTAAGTGCTGTCGGTGAGTGACTGATTCACATTTATGCTACCTCTATTCATATGTGTTTGCTGCCTCACACAGTAATTACTCTGTGCAGCCCTTATGCTATTGTTGTTGTTGTCTGCCCTGTTCTCAGTGCAGCTCCAGTTATACAATGTATATTCTATTGGTGTACCATCATGTTTTGTGTTGACTGCTGTTTAACACAGTTATCTCTGTGCAGCCTTCTCACAATGCTGTTGTTTTTGCTTCTGCCCTGTTTCTCAGCGCAGCATACGTTATTACTGACCAGATATGCAAATTTCATAAACCTGGGCTTTAGACGCTCATTGGCTTATCTCCACCTATCAGCTGCGAGCCCGCCTTCAAGCGTCGCTATTTGTGGGAATTGTGTGTGTGTTCTATCTTCGCTAGAGTGTAACTTGTACAGGCTGCTCGTAGCCTCTCTCACGGTGGGATTTAATATCGTTCCCATAACGGAGAATTCTCCATGATGTCTCGTGAAAGCTCGAGAGGGAACGTCTCCGGTTACTATCGTAACCTCGGTTCCCTGAGAGCGGGAACGAGACATCACGGAGGTCGCCGTGCTCGCTGCACGACCAGCTAAGCGGCGTTCAGTATCCGATTCTGACGTAATTGTTGCGTGCACCGCATTTTATACTGCCTCTCAGCTTGTCAGTATTTGCATGCGATGTGCATACTTCGCGACAATTGGCCAGTCATTTGACTGGCGTGAGCCAATAGGACTTCAGGAAAGGTTGGAAGGACGGAGTTCCCATAACGGAGAATTCTCTGTGATGTCTCGTTCCCGCTCTCAGGGAACCGAGGTTACGATAGTATCGTTCCCATAACGGAGAATTCTCCATGATGTCTCGTGAAAGCTCGAGAGGGAACGTCTCCGGTTACTATCGTAACCTCGGTTCCCTGAGAGCGGGAACGAGACATCACGGAGGTCGTCGTGCTCGCTGCACGACCAGCTAAGCGGCGTTCAGTATCCGAATGGTATCAGATATAATATTCTATCATAAACAAATGATTTCTGTGCAAACAAGGGCACAGGGCAACATTTAAAGGCATAGTTCAGACAAAAATTAAATCTCATCATTTAATCACAAATGTCAAAATCTGTCCATCTGGAATTTTCTTTTAAACAATTATAATTTTTAATCAGGCAAACATAGGTCCTTTTCATTGCCATTACAGTGAAATAACTGAACATAAACATAAGATAAAAATGATTTTAGAAAATTTCAGACGGTTTTTGCATCTGATGTCTTCATTTGTTCTTATTTTAGTATCACTTCACTTGTATTAGTGTACACTCTAAAAAAATGCTGGGTTAAATACAACTCAGTGCTGGGTAAATATTGGACAGAACCGATGCTGGGTTGTTTTCAACCAACAGTTGGGTTAAATGTTTAACCCAACCTTCTGGGCAGTAACCCAACCGCTGGGTCTAAACAACTCAAACGCTGGGTTCGTCCATATTTTACTCAGCGCTGGGTTGTATTTAACCCAGCATTTTTTAGAGTGTACTTGTCATTAATAAAGCCTGAATTTTATTATTTATTATAAACTGAGTTTTGTGATCGCTACACCACAAATGAACAGTTACTTATCACTAAAATAAGCAGTACACCTGGTCCATATTCTCATAATTTGGGGTATTGTTTGTCCAAGTATGGACAATTATTTGCATACAATCAAACTGATTGTATGCAAATAATTGTCCATACTTGCATACAATCAAACTGATTTGATTCCACTGATTTACGAAGAACAATCTCAACTCTACCGAATATGGATGTGCGGTATACCGGTACTGGAAAAGTACCGGTATATATTATATTTCAAACGGTACGATATCATAATTTTGCTCAATTGTGCTTCCCAAATTGCTGTGCAACCGGTAAAATGTGACAACAGAACAACGCGATGGATCAAACAGATTAAACTATCAACGCACCCGAAATTAATAAACAGAGAACAGTAGAAGTGAAATATGGCATTACTTTGGATACAAAACAGATGACAAAGGTGAACGAACTGACCTTACTGCACCTGTATGCAAGCGTTGCTATAGGCCTACATCATGTTGCCACAGGAACACATAAATCTTTTTAAGCATTTGTCGCTTGCTCATCCTGATCTTTTCAGAGAGTTAAGAGATCGACAGGCGAGTACATCATTCATATTTAATTTGAACTTTTATTTACAACTGATCAACGCACACAGATGTGATACAGTAAGCTCAAACGTGCATGTGTAAAACGCTAGAACCAGTGAAGTTTTGGTCACGTAATATATGCACTTGCATTTCATACAATCGAATATTAATTGGATTTGAATTGAGCAAGAGTTTTGCTTTATTAATTTTAGTATCAATAATATGAATGGAATGTTCCGGCTGTGTTGCTGATCGCTAATATGAAGCAGCCGAGAGAGTGAGATTTATATTTAATGCTTTAATTTTCTTTGGCTGAGTCTGAAATCTGAAAACAATCTGAGAGAGAGAGAAATAATAATGTGATTTTGAACTTTGACTGTTAGAATAACACTTTACAATAAAGCAACATTTGTTGCATCAATTGCGCAACTTCAGTTGTATTTTTTCTTCAAACTCAGTCAAAATGTAACCTATGTTCCCAGTAGTTTTTTTTTGTTACATTTTGAGACATTTGTTTGCACTGAAAAGATAAGAAGATTTGAATATATTTTCATCTTATTACTTCAGTTAGCCTATATATTTTTTTCTCCAACATCAAAATATGTTCCCTGTAGGTTTTTTGTTACAGCTTGATACAAAGGTATTAAGATATTAATCTGTTTTTATTATTATTATAAAAAAAAAAAATTATTTCACTTATCTTTTGAGGCTGGTTATTTGTCACCTATGGTATCGATTTAGTATCGATACCGAGGTATTACATTTTGGTATCATACCGAAGCCAAAATTATGGTATCGAGCCATCCCTACTACCGAATAACCTCTGTTTGCACATGAATATTAATAATCGAACAGTAAGTAAACATACCTTATACAACCTCAAGCAGTTTGAGCCCCCGAAACTCTCACTTTCCATGCCGGCCAAAAAAAATGGAACTCTCTTGATAAGGGGTGGTCGAAAAGGAAGGCCATCATTCTTCTCGTGGCTTCATCCACAGTACTCCCTCCAATTTCTGCCACCACAGCAACCTAACGGAAAACAAGATTATCATTATTGGGGAGACAACACAAAATAATTAACCCGAATAATTGCTATTACATTTCCCCCCAAATCGTGCAGCCATAGGTTAATCAATGGTGCACTGCTATTTTACACTGGAAGTTGTAATGTACATACATACAAGTCTATTACTCACAATTCATATGGGACACTCCTATAATTCATATGCAGTTACCTCTGTAACAGATGTTTTATACTTGTACTACAATTGTGTTGCCTGTGATACAAAAACATTCTGTCTCTATAGCAAAAAAGTTAGAGGACTGTGAAAATATCTAAGGCCACCATTATATTTGTTGTTTTGGAAATGGTATAATGACTATCTCAGAGTTTTTATTAGAATACAACCAAAAAATACAGGAAATCTATAGGCAGTATTAAAAAACAGAAAGAAACAAAATGGTGGCCTAAGACTTCTGCACAGTACTGTAAGTGCAAACATGTTAATGTTCAGCCTGTGAACCTGATAAATGGTCATGTTAGAACATACCTCTTGTTAATGGAAGGTGGGGTCTGCCAGTTTCTGCTCAATTGCATCAACATCCGAGACAGTCCAATTACTTTCTGTAAGAAAAATGCTTATTACTTAAAAAAAAAAAAATCTAATTTAGGCAAAAACATTTGTATAGTCATAATTTGTATGATTTGTAATAACACCCGAATGCAAACTGATGCAGATTTAAATAAGGCAGAAACTCCTGTTTGCATGATAAATATTAAATATTGTTGTAAAATTTTATTGTATGTGTTGTTAAACGTACAACAGCCTTATTGTTTACTCTTCAAATCGAGATCTGTCCCATGCTAACATACCATGCCTTACTTACATTAGCTTCTCTGCTATTTTAGCCATTTGACCTCATCATTGTAATCTTCCTGTATCGTGAGCACACAGCCCGGTGCCAAACTGCAGTTTAAGTATGAGCTTTTTAGTGTCTTTTACTTTTAGAGGGCGTAGGAAACACCAAGACATACAGCATTATCTTTTAACGTTAGGCATTGGCGCCAGAAATAAGAGGAAAAACATGGCGCGATCTGAGTATGATGTCTAAAATCTAACGAGACAAAAATCCAAACTATGTTTCGGTTAACATTATGGTTTGTAAACAATGTAATTACATTTTCAGTTTTAAAATTGTAATTCTTACCTTGGATACACTGAAGGCAAACGTCTTCTCCCGAAAATAACAGCAAAGCAGTCAGTGAGTAGTAATGGCGTCGGCGCGATGCAGCGCGTGCCACGTGGGGGATGGGAAATGCTGAAATCTCGCGGGATCCACCCTGCATGCAGATCGAGGCAGGGCTGCATCTCGCGGTAGTTTGATGTCGTGGGGGATGGGATCTCGCGAGAAAGTTGTCAGCACAATTAAAGTGGCTGCATTTTTATTTTTTTTCTTGCTACATGTCAGTGGAAAATTGGGTATAAATGCATGAGTGTTGGAATCATAGACTGTAAAAAAAAAAAAAAAAAAAAAAGGAGGGGAACTTTTAGATTTTGATTAAATTAAGTAATCCAAGTGTCAAAACAACAACAATTTTTTTTAAAGACACATATGTGCACTATATATCCATGTAATCACCCTATATGGGATTAATTATGTTTGCACTTGTATATTTGATAAAACAAATAGGATCCCATGTGTAGCCCATTTTGAGCCCATGCACACATTTCCCATTAATTACCCAAGTGGGAACCACATGGGGAGCCCACCTGGGTTCACCCATGTGGGTCCTAGCTGGGTAACCCAAGTGGGCCCCAGATAAGATGCCCATATTGAGCCCATGCCCACTCTGTACCCCTGTTGCCCATGTGAAACCCATGTGGGCCCCACATTGACGTGTTTGCTGGGGAGTGCACAAGTGAACGTGTCTGCGCGGCTCTGAATTAACTCCTTTTGTAGATGCGTTCTTCATGCAACAACGTGCAGAACACGGCAGCTAAACTCAAAATTAACAGCGTTTTATTATAATAGTGTTCTCATTATAATGTTATGTATATGACAGTCCGAGTCATAGTCATTAATATTATTGTTGTTTGTCCTGCTCGCGCTGCGTGCTGAAGAGATAATCACTGTACAGTGTTGGGCTAGTTACTCAAAGAATGTAATATATTACTCATTTCTAGTTACTCCATTCAAAAGTAATATTGTTACTTTCTGGCAACAGTAATTAGTTACACTACTAGTTACATTACTTTTTCTTCACACCCCACAGAAGTTTTAACTGTGTATCTTCCACATCAAACTCTTCTAGAATGTTACTAACAACATATTTCTGCCTCATCATTTGACCAAAATCCACATTGGATCGCAATCAGAAGTTATTACAAACATGTTGTATTAATCTCATTAATTGTCATGTGTAGCTTGAAGCTAATTGTAATTTCTCCGTTTCCCATATATGATTATATTGCATTATGTATTTTATGAAATCACATAAGTTTGTAAGAAACTGTTTAATTTTCCAAAAATATTTTTAATTATATTAATATAATGTAGCACATGCTGATCAGAGGGATGTGGGTGGTGTCACAGTGCACACACGAGGGAGGAACAGGAACACGCAGACGAGGACGTAAACTCAAATAATAATATTTAATGAGGACATCAAGGCAGGACAGAGAGACAGGATACACCGGGAAGTCACAAGTTGACCAGACGAAATCAAACTGAACAGGCATGAACTAATATACACAGGTTAATTACAGATAACGAGACAAACACAGCTGGACAAGAGTTAACTCATAATGACATCAGACGAGGACAGGAAACAAACCAAATATGGACACAAGAGGCAGGAACAGATGACACACACAACAGAACCCTGACAGGTGGGATGGTAATGCCAGAGTAAAGTAAAGCCACAACTTACACAACAGTGTTCAGATTAGTGATCGACCGATATTGATTTTTTAGAACCGGTACCGATACCGATAATTTGTTTGTTTATGTGCCCGATAACCGATATGCAGAACCGATATTTATTTACTGTTATACTTGTGTTTTTGACACAATGATTACAACACCACTGAACTGAACAAACCATTTTATTTATAACAATCACTCCCTCCTTGCATAGACAACAAAACAAATCTTATTTATACACCAATAAATAGAGGGGTCTGAGAGTACAAAAAATAAAAGTGCACTGTTACTAAACAGTTTTTGTTTAAAAATAAAATCTTCGATGAGGTAAAAAAAAACAGGTAAAATAAATAAAGCACATAAAAGTAATTCTCACCAATTAAAAAATAAATAAAACTTGTGGCGGCAGGTGACGTCACGTTAATTTGCATGTCATTGTGTCAAGTTTGCGTTCAGACGAGTTTTGGCACTTAAGATCTGTTCTAAATGTCACATACTGTAATTAATACAACAATGCCAATAAAGCTGTTCACATTATACTTTCTGTTGTCATACATAAAACAAGTATAAATAGTAAACAGGAACCATTAATTGTACATGTTAACCAGGAATCACTCTCACTATACTCCTTAAATCCTGATTTATAATCGCAACATCTTCTGATAAAATCAATATACATCTAACTTACACTAAAAAGCGACTATATGCGGTGGTTTTGGCTGTATTACTGTTTTGTCTCATTCAGCGCACTGTCTGCGTCTGAGTAACAAGCTATGCGCATATTAACAGACGAATTATGTTCATATTTAAAAGTCCAAACAGTCAGTAAGCGACAGGTGCTTGGAAACGCTGTTTTGTAAATGATTTACTGACGATTTTGCTGCGTTACGGCCAAATTAATGCGCTGCTTCTCTGCCGCTCACTGCACAGAATAGACGCAGAGAGAGTCGACACTGCGCCGGGAGAGGCAGACCTCGCGCTCGCGGGGCAGTACTGGAGACAAATTCCAATTGAACGATAGCTAAGGTTTTTTCAAAAAAAGTCGCTAGGTTTGTCAGTATGTACCTGTTGTGGGAAAAAAGCCGCCAAAAGGGTCTGAAAGTTGCTAAATACTGAAAGTCGCGCTCTTGTGTGTGAGAGGCGGGAGCTGATGGCAGCGGGCGGTGGATATTGTTGCAGCCCGCCACAAGTAAAGAGAGAGAGCTTGTCTGTGTGAGTGTCTACAGTTCTACAGAACGAGCAGTGCGAAATGCGTCAGGCGCGGGGAGATTTTCAACTAGTTAATCGATCGCGGATGGTTTCATTATCTCCGGCGGATAAAAAAAAAAAAGTGTAAGATAATAATAGTAATAAAAACAAAAATGTGTCACCAAATATACTTGGGCGGCCGTTAATATACCTGGGCGGCCCGCCCAGGTAAATTCTATGTGTGGGAAACACTGGAGTTGTGTTTACTAGGATGTTTATTAGGGAATTGATGGTTATATAGTAAATGTTTATATAATTACGGTGTTTTAATCGTGAATATTTTTAAAAGTTACATGCGGTGGCCGTGCTGTAACATTTCCTGAGCATCAACCCACTGAGTGAACAGCAATATGAAGCGGCTTCACGAGACTAATGATGAGCAAATATACAACAGAGAGAGAATTTAATTCAGCGCTTTTACTTCCAACTTGCGCTCATTCATGGCTGTATTATTTAATTCATGCAAAGTTACATCTTTATTGGGACAGGACTTGACGGATTATCTTACGTGACTCGTCTATTTCTTAGAGCCAAGCTGCATAAACTACATATCAAGCATATGTATCACATCTAATTTGTGCGTTAATGGCTGTTATGTTAAATAAAATGTACTAATTACAGCAAAGCAAGTAATACTTTACCTGTGCACGCCGTTGTCTCGTCTCCCCTCAGATGCGCTGTAATGGCGATCATGCGTGCAATTCTTAAAACGCCCACAAGATGGCGGCGTTTATCGGAAAATCCGATATTACAAAACCGATATCCAATTATGGAAAAATGCTTAAATATCGGGAAAAATATCGGTAAATCGATATATCGGTCGATCTCTAGTTCAGATCATCTTTTTTTCTTGACAAAATCAATATAATGCAATATTTCTATCTGCTAAATGTAAGCTTTTCCATATTCCAAGCTTGCCTGCTGCATTGGGGACATGCCATACATGTGCGAGTCGTGACAATTATGAAAATAAATCTAGGAATTATTTGAATGTTGGATTTTAAATCAGCGGGGTTGAGGCATCAAAAGTTGTAACTAAGTAGTTAAAACAGTAACTAAGTTAAACAGTAACTAAGCTGTTTTATGGATGGTAACTGTAATATTATTACTGAAACCTTATTAGTAATTAGTTACACTACTAGTTACTGCAAAAAGCAATATTATAACAGTAACTAAGTTACAGTAACTAGTTACTGCCCAACACTGACTACTACAATGAAGCGCTTTTACTGCAGCACAACTCAACCAAATGCATCTCATACGAGATTAATAATACTAGGCCTATATACACGATATATAAAGCGGCCAAAATGTTCTGAAATAGCTTGTACCCTACCTGATCGAAAAAAAAAAATCCTGTCTTTCACTCTGCCTGTGTCAATTTGAGTCTTTTTAAAGATTTAAATCCCTGCCGCCATGCTCCTCTGTAGGTCACGGATTATGAAAAGTGAAACTTAAAAACTATAGGGGTGGTTGGATTTATTCATGCATGTTAAAATATTTATTTATAGCTTCTTTCTTTTCAGATTCTTATTTACAGCATTATCATAATAGGCTGTATTAACTTAGTTAAAACGGTAGTTCTCTGTGAAATCAGACATTTTAGCACCCCCATATAGCCAAAAATGTCATGATCATAACACTCCGCGAATATTCGACTGTGAGATTGGGAGCCGAATCAGGCTCCTCCTATTGAAGCAGCGAATCGTCGACTATTCGGGGTCACCCATAAATCCCATATTTTCTAATAATATTACCAAGGGGCAACATGTATATTGAAAATAGCAGAGGACCTAGGACAGGTCCTTGTGGTACTCCATACTTTACTGGTGATAATTGAGATGACTCCCCGTTTAAATAAACAAAGTGGTGTTGATCGGACAGGTAGGATCTAAACCATCTTAAAGCCTTGCCCTTGAATACCCATATAGTTTTGTAATCAATCTATGAGTATGTCATGATCTACAGTGTCGAACGCAGCACTAAGATTAAGTAAAACTAGCAGTGAGATGCAGCCTTGGTCTGATGAAAGAAGCAAGTCATTTGTAATCTTAACAAGTGCAGTTTCTGTGCTATGGTGGGGCCTGAAACCTGACTGAAATTCTTCACAGAGATCTTTTTTTGCAAGAATGAGCACAATTGAGCAGACACAACTTTTTCGAACAGTATTTATATCGTTTTTTACCTCTTGTACACAACCATGTCCAAGTGATCTGAGTGCGCACACACATCCGGTGTGTGACGTGTGTGCGCGCGCTCTGGCTCATGCTGCATTCACACGGGGCGTCGGCATCAACGCTTGACGGAGGGCGTGTCTGAAGCGTGGTGCTGACGCGCCGTCATAGTTACAACAACCAATCACATACTTCTCTGGTGTTGCATGAACGGGATTGGGTATTTGCATGAGGCGATCTGATTGGCTGATGCCTCCGTTGGCGCTTGAAAAGTTGCGTCAGCACCACGCTTCAGACACGCCCTCCGTCAAGCGTTGACGCCGACGAGCACACACACGCGTCACACACCAGATGTGTGTGCACACTCAGATCACTTGGACATGGTTGTGTACAAGAGGTAAAAAACGATATAAATACTGTTCGTTTTCTCACACAAACCGCTCGTTTCGTGTCTTAGGCCATCAATGTGTAGTTACGATGGGGAATTGTTTAATTTTGATTTCTCTGTGCATGTTCTTTTTCCCTCTTATAGAGACAGTGACCTATACCTGCCATTATATGACTGACAGACTAGAACGGTTTGACCTAAAAACATCAAAATTGGATCTACTGAAGAAAAAAAGACACCTACATCTTGGATGCCCTTGGGGTAAGCTGATAGATACCAAATTTTAATTTCAAAGTGAACTATCCCTTTAATACTTTAAGACTTTGAATGTTAAAGTACAAATTAACACATGACCACACTTGTAAGTTTGCAACTGTTACAATTCAAAATCACAAAAGGGTAAAAACATGCCAGGCAGACAATGATAAAATGTAAGCAACACAGCTACAACAAACAAAACTGATAATGGGTGTGTAAAGATTTGTGCGAATAATCAAGCTTTGACAATAACCAGTCATACTGGCGGCACCGAGGGGCCCCCAAATAAAAATCTGCTTAGGGCCCCATAAAGGCTTGGGCCGGCCCTGGTCAGATGTAACAATTAAAATGCGACTTTGTGAAACAGACAGTCCTAAATTTTTTGCTATAGTAGCATCATATTAATGCTAGAAAGCCTATTCATTTGGCAACTGTGTTTTTTAAATAAACCATTATATTTCATAAATAAAATCTTTTTTCACACTCATCTTGAATGAGGGGGCGGGATAGTCCGAGTGAGGGGGCGACGATATATATATATATATATATATATATATATATATATATATATATATATATATATGGATCGTGTATGGCATTAAAAAAAATTAAAATGCCATTAAAAAGGCAGTAAAAAGCATTTAATTAGATTTGATACCTGCAGAAACCCTGCAAAGAACTGAAAGAGCCATGGGTTGTAACAGAAATACAAGTTTTTTTTTACTTTTAAACCCTATAAGAGAGAAAAAGAAAAAAAGTACATATTTTAAAGCTGATTTGTTTTATTTATGATAACTTGTTTACAAGGAAAGAAGTCTTACGAAAAGTTAAACTTCAATACATTTCATCCAAAAGTCTTTTTGTAATGATTGAAACAAAACATCAAGATAATTCACATTTGATCTGAGATGCAGTCATTCTTTGCTTTCTGAAAACAAGAACTAAAATATGAAGAGGTGTACTGAGTTAAAAAGCAAATCATTTTGTTATAAAAGTAAAATCAACATGATGGGAATATTTTTTTTATAGACAGCTTGTGAAAGATTTGGTGAAGTGTGCCATGTTTTGTATGTTTTAATTCAGCTTTGCATTCAGACAACTTTAAGTAAACCATTGGTAGGGTTGATTTCTCTGATAAATTGTGGTTAAACATTTTTATAAGAACTAAAACTTATGTTAAACTTTAACATTTAAATCTAAATATAATCACAAATGTAAGTTTTTCCATAGTCCCACATTAAAATAAGTACTACACACTTTTTATTATATGTGAGTATCAGGACAAAAGTATCAGGACAATAAGCATGAAAATCACAAGGCTAAAACACTTCATTACATGAAAGCCCATCACCTTAATTAAAACAATACCAATATATACAAGTTCATAAGTTCATGAGTTTACATTACACCTTGCAGAATCTGCAAAATGTTAATCATTTTAACAAAATAGGAGGGATCATAAAAATTGCATGTTACTGTCCTCATTAAGTTAGAAGTTTATATATACACCAGAAGGCAAAATAACTAAATTTATAAAAATGACCAGTTCAAAAGTCTGCATACGCTTGATTCTTTATACTGTTACCTGGATTATCCATGACTGTTTTTATGTTTTTTAACATTATGTTATGCTCCTCAGAAACACTGCATGTCCCGCAAATTCTTTTTTGTTTGTTTGTTTGTTGTTTTTTTTTGTCTTCTGCAAAACATGTAAGTATCTTCTGTAGCTTCTGATGGGCTATACTAAATGGAAAAATATGATCTTTAAACAAATAAACAAACAAAAAATGCATGTCGTGATCCCTTTAATTTGTTACAATTATTAACATTTTGCAGAATCTGCAAGGTGTATGTAAACTTGTGACCACAACTGTATATGGTGCCTGGCAAAAGTATTTAGACCCACTGGGGAAAAAATAAATAAATTTGGTAACGCTTTACAATAAGGTTCTATTTGTTCACATTAGCTAACCACATTGGTTAACATAAACTAGCAATGAAGAATATTTAAAAGTACTTATTTAATGTTGATTCCAACATGTACTAATACGTTATTAAAAGTTGTGTCTATTAATGTTACTTAATGGACATGAGCTAACACGGACTAAAAATGAACAGCTGTATTTCAATAACTAATATTATCAAAGATTAATAAATACTGTAACAATGTATTGATAGTTAACATTATTTAATGCATTAAATATAGTTGACAAATAAAACCTTATTTTAAAGTGATACCAGTGTTTTTTCTTAATTACAAATGACACAAACATTTAACTTTCCCCCCCTATATTCATCTCCTGTAAGTGAAGCCACAATTAGGTGTTTAGTTATTTGGGTGACTGGGAGACTAACTGGGAATACTATTTTCCCAATCTCCTCTGTGCTCCAGGAGGTTCATGTTGGTTTAATGGCACAGCTTTCCTTTAGAGCTGAATCATGACTTGATAAAGTGTGTTCTTCATGTATGCAGGTGTATAGCATGAATACACTCCCGAACATACAACATCTATTGCATCAGAATTATATCACCAAGGAGTCGGACTGAATTTGAAAAAGACTTGTAATTTATTGTTATATTTCAGCTGTGTAACCATGGATCTCCAGAGCAGAGGGGTTGCATTTTTGGAAGATTTTATGTTTTAGTTTTTATTTTGTTAAAACCAATGTCACTTTTGAGATTTGAGAGATTTACTTCACACAGAACAAGAGTTCAATATATAGCTTGTTTTCAGTAAACTGGTCAAGGGTCTGAATACTTCTGAAAATCATTATATATACAATAAGTATATTACAAGATTATAACCAATAAATGGCTTATTTGTAAATATTAGGCTTGGATGTGCATTTGGGAACATAAATCAAATCCTCATTCAATGCCTTTGGCCTTCAACTCATCCTTTACTCTCCTCAGGTAGTCAGGGTCAGGATAACCATAGCTGTGGACAGAAAAATAATAGATATACAAGTTCAGATAGGGAAGACCGGGGACGAAAACAACGCTTTTTATTTGAGCATCAGTAACTCAGTGGTCGTTTGTGCTAGATCTCTCAAACTTTGATATACGGTAGCCACATTTGTCTACTACAAATAAAACTCACTTGGATGTGTACTGCATAATCACAGATTATGTGAGTTAATGTCAAATACAAAGAGTTCCGTTGTTACAACCTACCCCACTACTGGGGTGAGTTGTAACACAAGCTGGGGATAGATGTAACAGTGTGAGGTAATTTGCTGAAATAAGACCCACACTTCCAATTTATGCAAAAACTTGATTGAAAAACAAAGAATAATCAATTTTGAATAAAGTGAACCATTTAAAGTGTCAAAACATTATACTGTATTCCTTTTAAGACTTTAAATTTAGCACAAAAACAATTGCTGTTTGTGTGTGTGTGTGTGTGTGTGTGCGTGTGTGTGTGTGTGTGTGTGTGTGTACTGTATTCAGTCACTAGCTGTGTTGCCATCTACCTATTTTTATGTGAATTTTGGAATATCACATAAAATGCTGGATGGAAATGTCAAGATGCACATAAATTCTAAACATGTGCACAAAAAAACGTATATGTGCTCATTTGAGGCGGATAGTGTTTTTATCCAATAAGAAGATAATATGTGCATAAACTATGATGGAAACACATTTTACATAAATCCCGTGACGTGCAACAAAAAACCTCACTGACTGTGCCTCAATAGAGGATGTGATTGGACAACTGGACTCATTGGAATCATCATAAGGAGTTGGTTGTAACATACTAACTGTTTTAGCATGTGGGTTTTAAGTTAGCATGAATGCAAAGCATCAAATTAAACTAGAGAAACAGCTACTTTAGGTTATGTAAGTCAAATAATTGTATCTACAACACAATGATTGCTAGGCAAAAAATAATCTTAATGAAAAAAATTACTTTCTTTCCTGAAAATCTGTTTTTTGGCAATAAAATCTACAATTTTGCTCACATTCCAACCTGATCTCACAGAATTCCGTGTAATGACCACGGACCCTTAACTCCGAATCTGTGGTGGCATCACGGAATCGCCGAAAATTCCGTGATGGGTTCACAGAAGTGATACCAATGCAAGTCAGTGACGGGCATCAGCCGTGGTCCATGCACGGATCCACTGGTTCAACACCAGCGCTGCCTCAATTGACGTGTGTGGACCACGTAAAAAGAGTGACTCCGATGCAGTTATATTTGTATATAAATGTATACTTTAACTGGAGCACCTAACCCACCCCTACCCTAAACCTACCCACCTCTGAACAATATAAAACACTTAACAGGCAAAGATAAGTGCAGTCACAGGTATTTATTGCAAAAACTGACCATAAACAAGCAGTATAAAAGCATTACAAACAACATCTCATTCAAAAACATACTCCTGTCCCGTAGCATGACGCAATCGGTCACGAGACATACAAGAGGCAATAGACTGTCACAACAGCATGACGCAATCGATCACGAGACACACAAGAGCCAATGGCATTTCACAACCAAAGCTGACGTAAGGCTTCTTCTGGCGGCATTTTTTGAATTTACGCACGGAGACTGCAGCACACAGGAAGAGCTTTTACGGCGGACGGAGACGGCAATCGCGTCTATTCCTCTCACAAATCAATCGTTTAGCCTCGGAAGGCTTGGAACATTAATACTTTTTGAATAAATTATGACGGTAGTTGTGTCTGTCTGTTATATCTTCTGTTTTATTGACAAATGGTAGGTTTAGGGGCAGGGGTTGGGTTACGTGCTCATAAATGTGTAATGTAATATAAATAAAACTGTTGTGGCTGTTTACATTGAAAAATCACACCCCAACATATATGCAATAATGGCAATGTTGATACCCAATATATAATTTAATTATGACGATAAAATTCCCAGTATCGCATTGGTGACAACCAGTGGATCCGTGCGTGGACCACGTCTGATGCCTGTCACTGACTTGCATTGGTATCGCTTCTGTGAGCCCATCACGGAATTTTCGGCGATTCCGTGGTCATTACACGGAATTCTGTGAGACCAGGTTGTCACATTCACATGCCACTTCTCCTGTAACATTAAAAATGTGAATGGAGTGTATGATATTGATGACATCACCACAGCTCCTTTCTTACTTGTCAAACTGACAGTGTTACAACTAACCCAGTGTTACAAAGTCTCCCCTACAATAATTTATTTACATGAAACCTAAATAAAAACATAATGTTTGATTAATAATTTTGCAGGACATGATGTACAATTAAACGCAGACTTTAAATGAACTCATACTTTAGAGGCCCGCCGTGTGTACTGGTCTTATGATGAATGTCATTCCAGGTGACAGCATTCTCTAAACCAGAGGTTGTCGAGGTCCCAACAGTAAAGATCAGTTTCTGATCAAAAGCCCTCTGCAGCAGTGCAAGCACTTCCTTTCCTTCACGGTTGTCAGGCAAGTATGTATGACGTCTTGCGCCATGAAAATACTCTCCCGGGTTTGGATGCTTCCTCTAAAAAAAAAATTATAAAGATGATGCATCACTGTACCATAACCTTAAACAAAACTATATGTAAATAAAATAAAATAAAACATCAATAAATAAACAAACAAATAAATAAATAAAACATATTATACTTTATATTGTGTGCTTGTGTTTTCATAGTTTTTCGGCATTTTGTGTCCAATCCTGCTCCAGGAGGGCCAATTTTAAACAAAATGTAACTCCAACCTGCTCCAACACACTTGCCTTAAAGTTTCTAGTAATCCTGAACACCTTGATTAGTTGCTTCAGGTGTGTTTTGGGAGCTCAACTCTGTAGAACAGTGATTTTCCAGGAACATGACTGGAAACTGCTCTACAGAATACAGTGGGGGGGGTTATTTGATCCCCTGCTGATTTTGTACGTTTGACCACTGACAAAGAAATAATCAGTCTATAATTTTAATGGTAGGTTTATTTGAACAGTGAGAGACAGAATAACAATAAAAAAAATCCAGAAAAACGCATTTCAAAAAAGTTATAAATTGATTTGCATTTTAATGAGTGAAACATGACTTAGTACTTGGTGGCAAAACCCTTGTTGGCAATCACATAGGTCAGATGTTTCTTGTAGTTGGCCACCAGGTTTGCACACATATCAGGAGGGATTTTGTCCCACTCCTCTTTGCAGATCCTCTCCAAGTCATTAAGGTTTCGAGGCTGACGTTTGAACTCGAACCTTCAGCTCCCTCCACAGATTTTCTATGGGATTAAGGTCTGGAGACTGGCTAGGCCACTCCAGGACCTTAATGTGCTTCTTCTTGAGCCACTCCTTTGTTGCCTTGGCCGTGTGTTTTGGGTCATTGTCATGCTGGAATACCCATCCACGACCCATTTTCAGTGCCCTGACGGTACATGGCCCCATCCATCGTCCCTTTGATGCGGTGCAGTTGTCCTCTCCCCTGCAGAAAAACACCCCCAAAGCATAATGTTTCCACCTCCATGTTTGACGGTGGGGATGGTGTTCTTGGGGTCATTGGCAGCATTCCTCCTCCTCCAAACACGGCGAGTTGAGTTGATGCCAAAGAGCTGGATTTTGGTCTCATCTGACCACAACACTTTCACCCAGTTCTCCTCTGAATCATTGGCAAACTTCAGACGGGCTGTACATGTGCTTTCTTGAGCAGGGGGACCTTGCGGGCGCTACACAATTTCAGTCCTTCATGGCGTAGTGTATTACCAATTGTTATCTTGGTGACTATGGTCCCAGCTGCCTTGAGATCATTGACAAGATCCTCCCGTGTAGTTCTGGGCTGATTCCTCACCATTCTCATGGTCATTGAAACTCCACGAGGTGAGATCTTGCATGGAGCTCCAGTCCGAGGGAGATTGACAGTTATTTTGTGTTTCTTCTATTTGCGAATAATCACACCAACTGTTGTCACCTTCTCACCGAGCTGCTTGGCGATGGTCTTGTAGCCCATTCCAGCCTTGTGTAGGTCTACAATCTTGTCCCTGACATCCTTGGACAGCTCTTTGGTCTTGGCCATGGTGGAGAGTTTGGAATCTGATTGATTGATTGCTTCTGTGGACAGGTGTCTTTTATACAGGTAACAAGCTGAGATTAGGAGCTCTCCCTTTAAGAGAGACACCTGGGAGCCAGAAATCTTGCTGATTGATAGAGGGTCAAATACTTATTTCACTCATTAAAATGCAAATCAATTTATATCTTTTTTAAAAAGCTTTTTTTTCTGGATTTTTTTGTTGTTATTCTGTCTTTCACTATTCAAATAAGCCTACCATTAAAATTATAGACTGATCATTTCTTTGTCAGTGGGCAAACGTACAAAATCAGCAGAAGATCAAATTTTTTTTTTCCCCCACTGTAGTTGGTGTTATAAAGCTCAGGTCTTCCAGTCAAGAGGAATGGTTTATTGGGATCACACAATATAGAGCTTCTGCAAAGTTCTTTGATTTTATATTATTATTATTATTATTAATCACAAGTCAATCACAATTCAATTTGACATATTCTTACCATTTGAATACCGCTGGGTATGTCGTAGTGTATTTCAATAGTGCCACAATCTGGATATCCAGGTAGACTCAATCTGCTCTCCGTTACTTTCATTGTTCCATCCGGTTGGTTTCCCTCCAATTTCCCAAACACATCCTTACACACAGGACAGATGGATCCCAGACTCTGCACTGACAATTTTATACATTCCTGACAGAATTCATGCCCGCATTTCAGTTTTGTCTTGTCAGTGAAGCTGTCCATACAAATTGTGCATGTCTCCTCTTCAGCATGAGCACCTTTACTGTCATGTCTAGAATTTTTTTCTGATTGTTCATTGAAACCAGTATCTGTTTCACTTCTCCCTCTAAAATTCACTCCCTCATCCCGTCCTGCTCCACCCACTGCTCCTGGACCATAATCAGGCATCTGATTATATTTGATTCCTCTTGCATGAGGAATGTCACCTGAGTAACCAATCAGTTTCTTCATCTTGTCATCAAACAGATTCTTCTTAAGTGTCTTCTCAATATCAGCAATAGCAGGGCCGAGATGTTCTGGCAGTCCAACGAGCTTCCAGGGACTGAATTCATCTGCTGCAACAACACAATGACGCTGAAGTTTCTCTACTAGTGGAGTCACAGTAGTTTTATCTGTAGGGTTTTTGAGTTCACAGCTGACAGCGGCTGAGGCTAGTTTCTGGTACAGATGTGTTAAAGCTCTGAGGGCATGACTTTCCAGATTAATGTGCTGATCTCCTTTGGATCGAGCTTGAACCTTAATTACATTTTTCTGCAGTTCTTCTTCATGAAATGACACTCCATACTTTGTTTCAAGCTGTGATATTTGTTCCTCATAGGAAAGTTTTATCAGATCCCAATGAACCTTGTCCATCTTAATTTGAGTCTGAAGGTCTTTTGTGTCCATGTCCAGTGAAGATCTGCTTTGTGGAGAAACGTCATTATCTACATCCATTTCATTAGATTTGTTTTTAAATTGTTTTTCTACTCTTGTTGACTCTCTTTTAATTATGTCTGTAAATTTCTTCGGTCCAAAGAACAGGCAGTCACTGGCAGACATGGTGAACATCATCTTTGTCTTCTCTGACTGGATGCTACGAAGGGCCTCCTTCACAGCATTTGAATCCATGTCATTATGATTAATGGTAGCTTCACTAAAACTATCCACACATCCCATGACAAGCTTCTGAAAGTCATCAGAGGCTTTAGACACAGATTCACTGCTTGATCTCTGGATGGATTTGAATGAGACTGACACTTCTGCTTGCATAGAGACTCCATGTTGTTTCTCAATTAGCTCCAGCTCCTTTCTGTAAGCATGAAGCATGTACCAGAACTGATGGAGGGGAACAGTGAGTCCAGCTGAGGTCTCTGTGTTTATTTCAGCAGTCTTAGTCTCACTTAGATCTCTATTAGATGCAGCAGCATCTGCACCATTATTTGTGTCATCTGAAGTCACAGGTTTAGTGCTGTTCACCTAAAACATATGATGGGGTTTTATTTAAGGATTTGACACCCACAGTGAAATTTACAATGAATAAATTAAAATTCAGTTATTGTCCCGTGTAAATCCCAGTCTGTAAAATATAAATGTAAGGAGTATAAATTGTCCTCATTGGGTGTACATACAGTATATGCAGCAATCCGAGTGTAATCTGCTTTCAATTTGTGAAAAAAATTCTATTTATTTGTTAATCAAACAATTACCATTTTTCTGCTAATTCAGAGGCCCTGTGAGAAATCTAATCTCATCTGAATAGGATGTCTGTGATTGCAGTATATTATTATTTCTCTTTGTTTATTTAATTCATCTGAATTATCATTCCTTTTATCATCTACCTTATGTCACGAATCCTGGCCATGAACTTCCGCCCAATAGCCACCAGAGGTCACTCATTCACCACACTGACTCTTACACCACATTACTGTCACTATTTCCCATCGAACTGCATTTCCCATCATCCATTGCACTGACGACACGCAGCTGGCACCAATCTCACATTACCCTGATTGCACTGCTGATCACACAATCACACACACTATATAAACCTGGGACTTCCACTCAGATGAGGCCGAGTATTGTTTAGCGGTTATCACTCTCCTAGAGATAGCTACTTTACGGAGCCCACATAATTGTCATAGTTTTGCCTTGCCTTTTGATAGTTTTCCCGTGTTTGACTTCTGCCCGTGTTTCCTGGATTTACCCTTAGCCTAGCCCGTTGGACTCTGGTTGCACCTTATTTGGATTATTGCTCGTGTACCTGGATTATCTCTCTGCCTTGCCCTATTGGATATTGTTCGCCGATCGTCGACCCACGCTTGCCCTAGGATTACTCTCTGCCTTGTCTGTGTTATACCTGTTTGCCACTGTCCGACCCTGCCTGTGTTTTGACCATGTTTCACAATAAAGCCTTGCATATGGATCCGCATGTCTCACGTCTCGTCAGCCCCGTTACAGAATACTCGGCCCCACAAGGATCCAGCGGCTTTCATGAACAATACTGGCCCGGTATGTACACTGCAAGACTATTATTATTCCTCAAGCAGGGTAAGCGATCACTCGAGGACTTTATTCAAGAATATCTAGACGTTGCTAATTATTCAGATTTTCCGGATGATGTCTTGATCGATTTTTTTTTTTTTTTGTGACGGCATTAATCAGCCACTAAAGTCTAAGCTTATTTGTGAGGGTCCACGTTCCTCACTCAGTCAGTTTTTGGACTATGCTTTGTTGTGTGTTGGCTCTTCATTCACTGTGGGTGTTGCAGAGGAGGAACGCGACACCGCACTCAATTGTGTGATCGCAGCCACGTCAGAGCACACTCACAAAATGGCGGCGATAGCAGAGCCCGTTCACAAAATGGTGGCCACAACAACAACACCCTGTCATGTAATTGCTGCCAGTCACGAGTCAAGCCAAGTCACAGTTGATCTTTGTGAGTCAAGCCAAATCACAGGTGATCGTCACGAATCAAGCCAAGCCACAGTTGATCGTCACGGGTCAAGCCAAGCCACAAGTGATCTTCGTGAGTCAAGCCAAGCCACAAGTGATCTTCGTGAGTCAAGCCAAGTCACAAGTGATCTTCGTGAGTCAAGCCAAGCCACAGTTGATCGTCACAAGTCAAGCCAAGGCACAGCTGATCCTCGTGAGTCCAACCAAAGCACAGCGCTCCAGCCAGAGTCTCTTTGTGCCTCAGTGCTCCAGCCAGAGTCACACCACGTCTCGGCTCTCCAGCCAGAGTCACACCACGTCTCGGCTCTCCAGCCAGAGTCACACCACGTCTCGGCTCTCCAGCCAGAGTCACACCACGTCTCGGCTCTCCAGCCAGAGTCACACCACGTCTCGGCTCTCCAGCCAGAGTCACACCACGTCTCGGCTCTCCAGCCAGAGTCACACCACGTCTCGGCTCTCCAGCCAGAGTCACACCACGTCTCGGCTCATCATCCAGAGTCACACCAAGCCACTGTTGATCATCATGAACTCACCCAACTCACAGCTCATCAGCCAGAGTCACACCACGTCTCGGCTCATCATCCAGAGTCACACCAAGCCACTGTTGATCATCATGAACTCACCCAACTCACAGCTCATCAGCCAGAGTCACACTGCATCTCGGCTCATCAGCCAGAGTCACACTGCATCTCGGCTCATCAGCCAGAGTCACTCCGCATCACGGCTCATCAGCCAGAGTCACTCCGCATCACGGCTCATCAGCCAGAGTCACTCCGCATCACGGCTCATCAGCCAGAGTCACTCCGCATCACGGCTCATCAGCCAGAGTCACTCCGCATCACGGCTCATCAGCCAGAGTCACTCCGCATCACGGCTCATCAGCCAGAGTCTCTGCATGTCTCAGTTCTTCAGCCAGAGTCTCTTTACGTCTCAGCTCTTCAGCCAGAGTCTCTTTACGTCTCAGCTCTTCAGCCAGAGTCTGTCACACCCAGAAATTTAAGGTCAGTCCTTCGAGTTCCCTGTCTGGTGTCCAGTGTGAGGGATGCACCGCTGGTGTGCCCAGTAATGCACTCGCAGCCTGTCATGTCATGATCAAAGGTACCATTACTGAACTCACTGCATTTGTTGACACTCCTGATGGTACTGCTGTAGAACCTCTAGAGGTGGCGGCTTCCACTGCAGAACCTCCAGAGGTGTCAGTGGTATCCACTTATCAGTTCTTACCCTGTCCTGTCACGGCTAAGAAGGCCGTCTGTGAACTCTCGCCCTGTCCTGTCACGGCTAAGGAGGCCGTCTGTGATTCCCTGTCCTGCCCTGTCACGGCTATGGAGGCCGCCTGTGATTCCCTGTCCTGCCCTGTCACGGCTATGGAGGCCGTCTGTGATTTCCTGTCCTTCCCTGTCACGGCTATGGAGGCCGTCTGTGATTTCCTGTCCTGCCCTGTCACGGCTATGGAGGCCGCCTGTGATTCCCAGACCTGCTCTGCCACGGCCCTTGAGACCAGGAAGGCTCTCCCTGTGTTGTCTGTCTCTACTCTCCCTGTGTTGTCTGTCTCTGCTCTCTCTGTGTTGTCTGTCTCTGTTCCCCCCAGATCTCAGACTCTGTCATGGTTTCCTGCCTGGTCTGCGTTCCTGCGGTGGTCTCCTGCTTCAGTCTGGTGGTCTACTGCTCAGGTCTGGTGGTCTTCTGCCCCGCCGTGGTGGTCTTCTGCTCGAGTCTGGTGGTCTTCCGCTCCGCCGTGGTGGTCTTCTACTCCGGTCTGGTGGTTTCTGTCCCGTCAACTGACGATCACAACACGTCTCGGCTCTCCAGCCAGAGTCACACCACGTCTCGGCTCTCCAGCCAGAGTCACACCACGTCTCGGCTCTCCAGCCAGAGTCACACCACGTCTCGGCTCTCCAGCCAGAGTCACACCACGTCTCGGCTCTCCAGCCAGAGTCACACCACGTCTCGGCTCTCCAGCCAGAGTCACACCACGTCTCGGCTCTCCAGCCAGAGTCACACCACGTCTCGGCTCTCCAGCCAGAGTCACACCACGTCTCGGCTCTCCAGCCAGAGTCACACCACGTCTCGGCTCAGAGTCACACCACGTCTCGGCTCTCCAGCCACTGTTGATCATCATGAACTCACCCAACTCACAGCTCATCAGCCAGAGTCACACTGCATCTCAGCTCATCAGCCAGAGTCACTCCGCATCACGGCTCATCAGCCAGAGTCACTCCGCATCACGGCTCATCAGCCAGAGTCTCTGCATGTCTCAGTTCTTCAGCCAGAGTCTCTTTACGTCTCAGTTCTTCAGCCAGAGTCTCTTTACGTCTCAGCTCTTCAGCCAGAGTCTCTTTACGTCTCAGCTCTTCAGCCAGAGTCTCTTTACGTCTCAGCTCTTCAGCCAGAGTCTGTCACACCCAGAAATTTAAGGTCAGTCCTTCGAGTTCCCTGTCTGGTGTCCAGCGTGAGGGATGCACCGCTGGTGTCTGCACGCGCAGCTGGTATCCCCAAACCCACTCACTTTAGCCCTCCTGTCCCTGAACTGATTCCCCTGCCTGTAGTGCTTCCCACAATGGGGATCGCTTTATGGTGTATTTGGGCTGCATACACCACCACTGAAATTCTAGAGACAGCGGCGGCCACTAAGATGCCTCCAGAGGTGGCGGCTGACGCTGCAGAACCTCCTGGTGTAGTGGTGCACGCTGCTGTGTTCCCCGGGGTGACACCCGCTGCAGTTTCTCCAGAGGTGGCGGCTGATGCTGCAGAACCTACTGAAGCAGCGGTGCTCCCTTTAATTCCTTGCATGGTGGTGGTGCCCAGTAATGCACTCGCAGCCTGTCATGTCACGATCAAAGGTACCATTACTGAACTCACTGCATTTGTTGACACTCCTGATGGTACTGCTGTAGAACCTCTAGAGGTGGCGGCTTCCACTGCAGAACCTCCAGAGGTGTCAGTGGTATCCACTTATCAGTTCTTACCCTGTCCTGTCACGGCTAAGAAGGCCGTCTGTGAACTCTCGCCCTGTCCTGTCACAGCTAAGGAGGCCGTCTGTGATTCCCTGTCCTGCCCTGTCACGGCTATGGAGGCCGCCTGTGATTTCCTGCCCTCCGGCTGGAGGCCCTGTGATTTCCTGTCCTGCCCTGTCACGGCTATGGAGGCCGTCTGTGATTTCCTGTCCTGCCCTGTCACGGCTATGGAGGCCGCCTGTGATTCCCAGACCTGCTCTGCCACGGCCCTTGAGACCAGGAAGGCTCTCCCTGTGTTGTCTGTCTCTACTCTCCCTGTGTTGTCTGTCTCTGCTCTCTCTGTGTTGTCTGTCTCTGTTCCCCCCAGATCTCAGACTCTGTCATGGTTTCCTGCCTGGTCTGCGTTCCTGCGGTGGTCTCCTGCTCAGGTCTGGTGGTCTTCTGCCCCACCGTGGTGGTCTTCTGCTCGAGTCTGGTGGTCTTTCGCTCCGCCGTGGCGGTCTTCTACTCCGGTCTGGTGGTTTCCTGTCCCGTCCGCTCCGCCCTGGTGGACTCCGGGCCCGTCCGCTACGCCCTGGTGGGCTCCAGTTCCGTTGTCTCTGCCCTGGCTTCCCACTCTGCCTCAGTTCCCTGCCTCTCCGCTTGCACATGGACCTGGCCCTCCGTCCTTCCCCCTGTTCCGCCTCCACTCCACCACCCTCCTGGATCGCATGAGAGCGTCTGGAAGCCGCTCCTTGGGGGGGGGGGCTATGTCACGAATCCTGGCCATAAACTTCGGCCCAATAGCCACCAGAGGTCACTCATTCACCACACTGACTCTTGCACCACATTACTGTCACTATTTACCATCGAACTGCATTTCCCATCATCCATTGCACTGACGACACGCAGCTGGCACCAATCTCACATTACCCTGATTGCACTGCTGATCACACAATCACACACACTATATAAGCCTGGGACTTCCACTCAGATGAGGCCGAGTATTGTTTAGCGGTTATCACTCTCCTAGAGATAGCTACTTTACGGAGCCCACATAATTACCATAGTTTTGCCTTGCCTTTTGATAGTTTTCCCGTGTTTGACTTCTGCCCGTGTTTCCTGGATTTACCCTTAGCCTAGCCCGTCGGACTCTGGTTGCACCTCATTTGGATTATTGCTCGTGTACCTGGATTATCTCTCTGCCTTGCCCTATTGATATTGTTCGCCGATCGTCGACCCACGCTTGCCCTAGGATTACTCTCTGCCTTGTCTGTGTTATACCTGTTTGCCACTGTCCGACCCTGCCTGTGTTTTGACCATGTTTCACATTAAAGCCTTGCATATGGATCCGCATGTCTCGCGTCTCGTCAGCCCCGTTACACCTTAATTGATTACATTGATTTTAAAATATTTTATTTTGATTACTGTGTATTATGTAAAGCATTTTTCAGATAATGTGTCCTTCTGCAACACCTACATACAGACACTTCCACCTCTGTTAATGGGTCATTCTACAGAAACGTCCACTTTTGGTATGGCAAGATGTCTTAAACTTTTCTTTTTTTTTTTTTTTTTTTTTTTTACATTTAAACTTAGACCACATTATTAGATTACCTTTTGACTTTATGTATACATATAAATGACAGCTTAATGATTTAATTTTTTTTTAGCTTTTTTTGTGCAATTATTTCAAGACCACATGTATCATTTTCTGTCACTGGTGTTACCTTTTTTAGCAATATTAAAAGTTTTTATTAACTATTATTTATCCATAAGGAAGGTAACACCAGTGACAGTAACACCAGTGACATACATAAGACCTGGTTTACCGATCTTCACTGTTGTTATTCATAAGGAAGGTAACAGCAGTGACAGTAACACCAGTGACATAAGACCTGATATACTGATCTTCACTGGTGTTATCCATAAGGAAGGTAACACTAGTGACAGTGACAATTTTCATGAAAAATGCATTTTACAAAATGTCTGCTGCAAGGTATCAAACCACATGCTGTCAATCATGGTATACTCACTAAATTAAGTAGTTTAAACCATTTGTATTATATATTTTTTTACAATTCCCTACCAATAAAGGGGGAAAGGGAAGTGGTGTGTGGCCAAATATGGTGACCCATACTCGGAATTTGTGCTCTGCATTTAACCCATCCAAGTGTACACACAGTAGTGGACATACACCCGGAGCAGTGGGCAGCCAATGCTGCGGCGCCCGGGGAGCAGTTAGGGGTTCGGTGCCTTGCTCAAGGGTCTCACCTCAGTCGTGGTATTGAGAGAGGAGAGAGTGTTAGTTATTCACTCCCCCCACCTACAATCCTTGCCGGACCTGAGACTTGAACCCACGACCTTCGGGTTACAAGTCCGACTCTCTATCCATTAGGCCACGACTGCCCCTAAATAGGTCATTCCAGTGAAATCAACTAAAAGCTTCGTATGAAATCATGAGATAAATGAGAAAATTTCTGATAACTGAAAAGAAACAGTGGACTAAACATGGACCTTTTTTCATAGATGTTTAGAAAATAGGAAGGAGGAAGTCAAGTGATGTCATCAGTGTGATTTTTTATTCCAAAATAAAATACTTTTGTTAAGCGGTAACACCAGTGACACAACTCCAGGGGACCAGTATTTTCATTATATATTTTATAATATTTATGTGGCATTTAGTTTTTTTTTATGCCATTTACATCATATATTTGATAGTTATGAATATACTTTTGTATTTTAAATGGTAGAAAATCCTGTTTTTGACCTCAAAATAAAGCACTTTCCCGCTGTACATGGCTGTGGGGACGAGCAGTTTTGTGGTACTTGGAATTCTATATAATTAATAAAAAAAAATAATGCCACATTGATGGCTCGGGACTGTGTAATTGTTCAAATAACATTGTTTCATTTTAAAATATAAAAAAAATTTAACCCTAATGTGTATTTCAATTGTAATATTTCTGTAAAATCTAGGGACAGAAAAGTGGACGTTTCTGTAGAATGACCCTAATAACTGAAACTCAAACATTGTTTGGAAAACTGATTTTGTCACAGTGCTTTAATATTTTACCACTTCTTTCTAATGTTAATGTTTCTAATCTCTTGAACATGATGCTGTCACAAAGTAGGATCTAGATCAGGAGTGGGCAACTCTAGCCCTCAAAATCCATTTTCCTGCAAAGCATAGCTCTAACCTTGATCAAACACACCTGAAAATGCTAACCTTCAGAATTACTAGAATTACTAGCTACAGGCAAGTGTTTAATCAGGGTTGGAGCTAAACTCTGCAGGAGAGTGAACTTTGAGGGTAGTCATGGGAAGATCAAATAATTTTACTGATTCTCGCATTCAATCTCATTTAGTAAAATCAACTAATCTTTATTCAAGCGTTGTTAAATGTTATATTTTCAACAGCCTAATTCCCCAAATACATCCATCTACGTAATCTTGATCATATTCCAAATTAAGAAATCATTACAATACTGCCAATGATAATTTATGAGGGACAAAATTGATTACTTTACCTCCCAAGTCCTTTGTTAATTTGTCACATGACAGGCACAATGAACAAACCCTTCATAAAGGATTCATCACTTCTTAAGGGCCAGAGTTGCCCAGCACTGATCTAGGCTATGTCTACACTAAAAGCGTATATATTTTCTCCTTCAAACTGTGGTGCACCACAGGCCATCACAATAACACGGTTTGAAACCACCATTTCCTACATCACAAACATTTAACCAGTCTCATCAACATACGGGGCGACATCTACAGGTCATAGGTTTCTATTAACAGCATGTTCTTGCAGCGTTGAGTAATGTATCCAATCACAGATATACAGTATCTGTGGATTTCTTGAATGCAGTGGCCAATCAGAAGTGTCTAGGTTAGTCAGAATCCACTCACCACTCAAAATGCCAGAATTTGGCCCAGTGCTGTGTTCTGTGCATTTGCAAATCCTAATGGGGACTAATTTTCATATTCACAAATCTGCATATACTCAATGAGGTAAGCGTGTAAAGTTCAAGCCGCTTAAATTTGTTTTTGATTATCAAAGATGCATTTAAAGGGATAAAATTTGTGATTGCAGGGAATTTCCTACATCCACCCCTGGTTATCTCAGCAATCAAAACCTAAAGTAAACATGATACCTTTGATGATGGAATTCTGTTCTTGCACGGCTTCGAGGTGTTTTGTGATACAGTCCCAGAATCTGTTTCATCCAGACAAATCTGTACGGTCACTTTCTTATTTTCATGTTTAAAATTCAAAGATACAGTCCTGTGTTCTTTTAAATGTTCTAGAGCTGTAGAGAGAAATATATTTTAAATATAAAAGTCACATCAGTCAGAAGGAACCATTCAGCTGCAAGAAAACCTTTTGTTTAGTGTTTTCACTTCAATATAGTGAGCAACAGAAAATCAATAGAGAGAGTTCATCTCTGACAGGGCAATGTGCAATGATTTAATTATAAAATAAAACATTGACAGCAAATCAAATCTATCTGCCTTTAAACCATGCACTGCAATTATGTAGAAATTACATAACTGACACACATGCTTAGAATAAACAACATTAATGTATTTTAATGTAAATGTTAATATACAGTAGTTATCATTATAGTTATCGTTCTTGGTTTGAGTGGGCCTTAAAAGTTGTTGTCAGTTGTAACTTTAAAAGTAACAATTTAATTAATACTTTACTCATTACTTCTAAAAATGTCATTGTAATTGTAATATGTAAAGTAATATGTTCCTAGTAAAGTGTTAACAACACTGGTATTTGCCTTTGCATAATATAACAATACTGAAAAAAAAAAACTTAATGTTTTTTAGCTATTTCAGATACTAGCATCTACAAGATTTAAATGTATTAAAATAAATTAGCGTGAATGATCTCACCTGTTGATGGTGTTATCTCCACCTCTGCACAGGTTCCATCATTCATGAGTTCAAGGCTGAGGACTTCTCCTTGCTTTTCTCCTTGATTTTCCGGTTTGGCAAACCAGCTCTGAAGGGCTATCTCTAATTTTAGCCTCCACTTGTCTGGAAATGGTGTTGGACTGATCACTTTGATTTTAAATGTAGCAATATCCTCTGGTGTTGGGGGTTGTGATTGGGTTTTGCATTCATCACCATTTCTACAAATGTCCTGTTATATGAAAAATAATTTTGAATGCAGTCATATTTCTATATGAAAAAGAAACTATACGCACTCAAGTGATGTTTATAAGCTATTTTATGATTAGAAAATAGCAAATGCAGACCATCAGCTACACTATAACATTAAATAAGTTATGTTTTCATATTTTATATTGTTTCCATGGTAAAAGCACTTTATTTCATCATTTTAATTGGACAGCTGGCTACAATAATAAAGACATATTTATATGAGTCCTTTGACTCATATAAAGTTAACTGATAACTCTTTAGAATAGGGAAAACATATTCACTATTAACTAAGAGTTTTCCTTGAACAAACTCCTAATATGCTGCTTATTAATAGTTAGTTGTTAAGTTTAGGTATGGAGATCTAAAAGAGGATCTAAAAGATGGTAATGCTAAAAAAGGCATTAATGTGTGCTTTATAAGTACTAAAAACAGTTAATATGCTAGTAAGATACATGCTAATAAGAAATTAGTTAATAGTGAGAATTGGTCCTTGAAATAATGTGTTGCCAGTTAATTTTTAAGGCAGGGGCGTAGCCATCATTTCAGAAGTGAGGGGGACAGAAATGTTATATACTGTATATATATATATATATATATTAGGGGTGTAACGATACGCGTATTCGAATTGAACCGTTCGGTACGAGGCTTTCGGTTCGGTGCGCATTACAAACCGAACGATTCGTTGGACTAATCCTATTACGTTTGGAAAATAAAAGAGTTTAAAGTGTGTGTGAAATCAGTGCCACTGCGCTCAACAACGCAGCCCAAACGGCGTAACAGGCAACGTGCTGTCTGCCCCGTGATAACCTCCCCTTGCTGGGGAGAATCTTCACTTCAACTGAATTGCTAAAATATTTAATTATAACTGCAATACGCTGTTATACAGCAGTGAATTATATTATTTTATATGGAGCACAAACATCCGTCTGTGTAACAAACTATGTGCATATTTACAGACGAACTACACTCATGTTCATTCCCAGACAGTCAACAGATAGGTTTTTGGAAATGCTGTTTTGTACTCGTTCAACAACAGACTACAAGTCAGCTGCGGTTCAGTTCTTTGAATGCGCTGCTAACTCTGCCGGTGGAGAAAGACTGCGTCGGCGAAACCTCGCGTGCGCGGGGCGAAACCGGTGACATTATTCTACTGAATGAAAGCTTAAGGTTTATCCAAAATGTTGCTAGTTGCTATGCGCTTTGTCTTACAAAAGAGTCAGTAAACACTGCAACACTGGTTCATGCGCCCGCGTGCGTGTATGTGTGCTACGCACGGAGGTCTGAGTGATACAAATGCGCTTGAAATACGAAGTCGAGGCGGGTCCGGATTTAATTCCCTCCCGGTCCGGAGTCCGGACTTTACCGTTATCAGCATGTTGAGGTAGAATCGTCTCTTTGTCTCTGAGAGAATATGTGGCGTCAGATGCCGAAAGCTCCGTCATTACTCCATCATTCCGTTTTTGCTTTCACTTTCTGCTTATAGTGAATTGACTGCGATTAAGACGTTCACCGGCATAAATCTTGCACAAAGTTTGCACGTGTGCAAACCCTGGTGCAAACGCATGCTTGTTTGATATCCATTGGCTCGCCTTCATGGTTTAAAACAGAAATATTTCCAACATTGCACGTAACCAATTGCCCCGCCCCCCCTATCGAAAACATACCAAACCGTGACACCACCGTGTCGTATCGAACTGTGAATTTTGTGAACCGGTACACCCCTAATATACAGTGAGGAAAATAAGTATTTGAACACCCTGCTATTTTGCAAGTTCTCCCACTTAGAAATCATGGAGGGGTCTGAAATTGTCATCGTAGGTGCATGTCCACTGTGAGAGACATAATCTAAAAAAAAAAATCCAGAAATCACAATGTATGATTTTTTAACTATTTATTTGTATGATACAGCTGCAAATAAGTATTTGAACACCTGTCTATCAGCTAGAATTCTGACCCTCAAAGACCTGTTAGTCTGCCTTTAAAATGTCCACCTCCACTCCATTTATTATCCTAAATTAGATGCACCTGTTTGAGGTCGTTAGCTGCATAAAGACACCTGTCCACCCCATACAATCAGTAAGAATCCAACTACTAACATGGTCAAGACCAAAGAGCTGTCCAAAGACACTAGAGACAAAATTGTACACCTCCACAAGGCTGGAAAGGGCTACGGGGAAATTGCCAAGCAGCTTGGTGAAAAAAGGTCCACTGTTGGAGCAATCATTAGAAAATGGAAGAAGCTAAACATGACTGTCAATCTCCCTCGGACTGGGGCTCCATGCAAGATCTCACCTCGTGGGGTCTCAATGATCCTAAGAAAGGTGAGAAATCAGCCCAGAACTACACGGGAGGAGCTGGTCAATGACCTGCAAAGAGCTGGGACCACCGTTTCCAAGGTTACTGTTGGTAATACACTAAGACGTCATGGTTTGAAATCATGCATGGCACGGAAGGTTCCCCTGCTTAAACCAGCACATGTCCAGGCCCGACTTAAGTTTGCCAATGACCATTTGGATGATCCAGAAGAGTCATGGGAGAAAGTCATGTGGTCAGATGAGACCAAAATAGAACTTTTTGGTCATAATTCCACTAAACGTGTTTGGAGGAAGAAGAATGATGAGTACCATCCCAAGAACACCATCCCTACTGTGAAGCATGGGGGTGGTAGCATCATGCTTTGGGGGTGTTTTACTGCACATGGGACAGGGCGACTGCACTGTATTAAGGAGAGGATGACCGGGGCCATGTATTGCGAGATTTTGGGGAACAACCTCCTTCCCTCAGTTAGAGCATTGAAGATGGGTCGAGGCTGGGTCTTCCAACATGACAATGACCCAAAGCACACAGCCAGGATAACCAAGGAGTGGCTCTGTAAGAAGCATATCAAGGTTCTGGCGTGGCCTAGCCAGTCTCCAGACCTAAACCCAATAGAGAATCTTTGGAGGGAGCTCAAACTCCGTGTTTCTCAGCGACAGGCCAGAAACCTGACTGATCTAGAGAAGATCTGTGTGGAGGAGTGGGCCAAAATCCCTCCTGCAGTGTGTGCAAACCTGGTGAAAAACTACAGGAAACGTTTGACCTCTGTAATTGCAAACAAAGGCTACTGTACCAAATATTAACATTGATTTTCTCAGGTGTTCAAATACTTATTTGCAGCTGTATCATACAAATAAATAGTTAAAAAATCATACATTGTGATTTCTGGATTTTTTTTTTTAGATTATGTCTCTCACAGTGGACATGCACCTACGATGACAATTTCAGACCCCTCCATGATTTCTAAGTGGGAGAACTTGCAAAATAGCAGGGTGTTCAAATACTTATTTTCCTCACTGTATATATATATATATATATATAAAAACGTTGCAATATAACATTTGTCCATATTAGGGATTTCCTTCTCTGAAAGAGAGTGCCCACCAGCTTCGAGTATGAATGAAACACACACTGCATGGAGTGTTTAGCGCTCCCTGATCTTCATCTCGCCTTATTCTGGGTCCGAATAAAACATCAGGTCATGCACAGACTATCCTTTGTCTTTTAATTTAAATCTATATTTATTCACACCGGCTCTTGAAAACCTCTATGCGAACACACTTGCCCGAAAAAGTGCGGGAGACGAATTTACATGATATTAAAAGTGATCTAAGCCCCTGGAGGGAGGGAATGACCTGGTGAGTTATAAGGTCTAGTGTCTAAAATGATGTGAATGATAATGTGTTTATACCAGATATAGATGGGAACAAAAATAACATTTTAATTCTTAATTCTATGCATTGGCATTTAGCCATTCATATAAATATAAAGTTACTGATATTCTGGTGACGATGTCCCTCTGAAAATCTATGGCTTAAGCTGTGCTCTTTAGTCAATACCTCCTCTGGCTGTGATTTGTTTGTTTGAACCGTTGTGATATCTTGATGCTTCGGTTCATCCAGAGATGATCCAGAGTCTTGACCTTCAGCACCGCTTGCCACTGAATTCTAAAAACAAGAAACACCATGTTAAAAATCACTTTAATGATATATTTTAAACCCATAACACAGTTTGTTTTCTATTTTTCAAATCAATATATGTCACAAAGTGTTGCAGGAAGACGCATGATGAGGAATAATCCGATTCAGAACAGGTCAATCCAAACAAAGGCATTAGACGAGAAAAGACAAATGAGAAGTGAAAACACAGGAACTTATATATACATGGATCAAACAAGGTAATTAATAATGAACAGAATGACAAAATCAAATCAGTGAAATCAGTGACAATGGCAAACAAAGTCCAAACATGACAGAACCTCTCAGAAGAGAGGTTTTGGATTTAGTATAATTTAGAATCAACAAAAATTTTATTTTTGTGTTTATTAATTTATTTAGAATGTTTTTATCATCTTTTACATTCACATTTGGCAGATGCTGTCTAAAGCAACTTACAGGTACACATAGCCTACAGATGAATTTCAGGTATAGATTGTATCAGTTCCAAACCCATAACCAGAGGTGGAAATTAACTAATTACAAATACTTTCGTTACAGTACTTAAGTACATTTTTAATTTTTTTCTACTTTCCTGAGTATAATTAAATTGTGGTACTTTTACTTTTACTTGAGTAGAATCAAACTAAAGTAGTCAAATTCGCTACATTTATTTTTCACCAAAAGTATAAAGCACAAAAAAAAAAAATGGACAATGAAGGCGCCAAAGGAGAAACGGAGCGAGCCGGTGTTTGATGAGCACTTTTCAAACTTCTGTGGTGGAGCCCAGCGCTTCAGCCAATAACAGACAGGTCTGACTCGGGTAAAAAAAACAATCAAAACTTCCAGTTCAGCTGGGGGCGGGGCGTTCAAACCACGCTTTGCTTTGACTGTCAATCACCGGCGTTGTCGTTTTGAATTAGCATCATTAGCGTTTCAATATATTAGTGAGTGTGAGCTATGCTCTGATTTTAAATCGTATTTTTTTCTGCTCCTGAAATGGGTCATTCCGTTGATATAACCAGAGCACACAGCAGTATTAGTAAATAGAAAATGTGGTTGTTAGGACACAGCATGGATGGAGCAAGAACAATGTAAGTGTCTAAAATACATGCACATAGTTCAGTTGAATGGTAAAAATCCTCTTTAACAGTGCAGTTAAACTAAATGTGCATTTTACGTGCATCTGGCTGATATCAACCATGAATCAGATGCATTTAAAATCACTTTTTCTGTGCGCGCTTTGGATGTTTGTGCACATGGGCGAAGGAACAATATAGTCTATGTATGACCGGACGATTTATTCATATCTAAAATGAGGTGATGTGAACATTACGGAGCGCTAAACACTCTCATTAGGGATGGGCGGATGATACTGATGTTGTATCGAAAGGATCAATCCTCACATAAAAATATCGATTCTAAAAAGCATTTTTTTAACCACTATTTTTTATTTATTAAGAAATTCGGTGCATAAAATAAGCTTCTACTGTAAATGGAAAAATAGACTTTATTAGCGAACATTTGTGTTGGATAGAGCTATTTCTCCTGCTCATGGGAACACACGCAAATGCTGAAAGACAGAACCAATCAATCACAGACAGCGTTCGCTTCTTACGCTTGGCTCAGTCACAGTTCAAATAGAGCTGCGTTTCCCAAAAGCATCAGAAGCATAAGTAGATCCTAAGAAACCATTGCCACATTATTACATTACATTACATATCATTATTACTATATATAAAATTAATTCTGAAAAATGCATCAAGATTTTTCACAAATATGAAGCAGCAATAATCAGAAATGTTTCCTGAGCAGCAAATTATTTATTTCTGAAGGATTATGTGTCACTGAAGACTGGAATGATGCTGAAAATTCAGCTTTGATCACAGATGTATTTAAAATTACATTTTAAATAGGCCTATTAAAATAGAAAATAGTTATTTTAATGGTTATATTTCACAATATTGCTGTTTTTACTGTATTTTTGTTCAAATAAGTGCAGCCTTGGTGAGCATGAGACTTATTTAAAAAATATTACAAAATCTTACTAACCCCAAACGTTTGTGTACATGTGATATTTATTTTAAATAGGCTAGTTTGTGTAAGTAAATTTAAACTGGTTGTTAAATTCTGTTATGTTCTGTAATTGCTGTTAATAAATCTGTCAGAAAAAAATAAATATGCTAAAGTTTCACCTTTAGGAGTACAGCAGCCTGGCAGCCTTTTAAAAAACTTAACCATGGTTTTATTACAGGAACCACAGTTTACCACAGTATTTGTAGTAAAACTGTAGTAACCACAAATTTACCATGGTAATAATAATAATACATTTTAGTACTTACTGTATGTAACACCATGTTTATTTTTCATGAGGTACGTTACCCTCAAAGGTGCACCTTTGTAACTTATCTATAACCTTAAAGCATGCATACTTGTATGGTACAAATATGCTCCATTTTAGGGGTATAGGTGCACCTTTGAGGTTACTGCCCCAGTAAAGGGCTAAAATACCATTTTAGTATATTTCATTTCTGACAGTGTAAACAAAAAAGGCCTGTGAAATGTAAAAAAAAAAAAAACATGGCTTTAAAATCTAATATTAAGTGAATATAATTACTGATTATATTCTTTTAATAATTTAAAAGATAATTTTAGTTTACAGGCATCGGTATCCGTATCGATATCGATGATACTGGGCTTGAAAATATTGGTATCGGATCGAAAATAAAATAAGAGTTATCGTCCATCCCTAACTCTCATGCAGTGCATGTTTCATTCATACTCAAAGCTGGAGGGCGCTCTCGCGCAGAAAGTCCAAAACGGCCTAGTAGAAGTAATAACTTATGACCAAGTGTGCCTCACAAGAAAAGTGAAGCCAGAACGCTTTGATCGCCCCCAGGTGACTAGATGCAGTATAGGTAATAAACCCCGCACTCTCCATGTAATCAAATGGGACGCGAGACAAACTAAATAATCAAATTACAATTCAATTTTTTTTTTTTCAAAGACGTTTTCTGTCATTTTAGGTAGTTCTTAGCATGCTGATGTATGTTCACATGTTCATTTGTCTAATAAGTTAACCTAGGTATGGGTTAAAATCAGTGCTTAATTTGTAAATTGCGAGGTCCCGGAACAAAGCGGGGTAACGGATCCGGCATGTGATTACAGGAGGGAGAGGTAACGGAGCACTCGTGCAATCACATTGGTGGACCAGTTTAACTGATTAACAGTGTGCATCTATTGCTTTTAGGGTCCATACGGTCATGAATAACCTGGGAAAGCCATGAAATTTTAAAACAGCAATTTTCAGGCCTGAAAAAGTTTTGAAAAAGTTGTGGAATTTTATTTGACAAATCTCTGTATTATAGAGTTATATTTAATCAGGTCCTGAAATTCTGTGGGGGATTGTCTGTAGCTATATTGCATAGTTATACTCATTCCCGTAGCTTTCAAGTTTATAATGAGGGAAATTCCTGCATTTATTCAATATAGGCTAGCATGGAATGTCCTGTCGTCATCAGTCTATGGACACATGTAAACCTGGTTTTGTCATCATTACTGCGAATTGATTGGTCTGTTAACCCAAGTTTGTGTCTTCTTAATGATGATTCTGGTCTCTGTATTAGTTCAATGCAAAGGAGAATGTTATTTGCTGGTTTTACAGCTGCGAAGACAATAATCCAGAACTGGTTTACACCACACATGTGTAGAAAAACATATTGGATCCGTAGCCTCCTGCAAATAGTGTCATGTGAATGTACAACGGCGCGAGTCGGTGGGGCCAAGCCTTCGACCATTGATGCTTGGCAGTGCTTTTTGTTGAATATACGTGATTGTATAAAGGAGTGACTTTTGTGTTCTTGTTGTCCTTCCCTCTCTCCCTCCCTTTTGATTGAACCTTGAGATGTTGAGTATGTGTCTGTTGTTTTGTTTTGTTATATTTTGGATACTATGTTATGTTATGTGTGGAAAAAATAAAAATAAAAAAAAATTGTTGATAACAAAAAATATAGGCTAGCATGTAGGTTAGATGAGCAAATAAATCCACACAAACTATAAGATTAAATCAGTCATTTGAAACTAGCGTTTGAAACCATGAACTTTCTCAGAGCGCGCTGAGAGAGTTCATGGTTTCAAACGTTCACTGAAAAAAAATTATTAATTGAATTTACTAAAGGTAAGTGGTTGCATTCAATTTATTTTAGCTGCGTTTAAATAAACAAATTTAGTTGACTAACTTTCAACATATATATATATATTTTATTAAATGTAGCTAAAATAAATTGTTTGCGACCACTTAAAAAAATGTTGTACCATTTTTTTTCAGTGCATCAGCACATCTTGTCTGCACTACAACGTGCAGGCATGCTGCCATACAAGACTTTCACTCGCATTTCGGGACAGCTGACAGAACTGTCACTTGACTAATGGGGTCATTGTTGCATTGTCACAAAAATTTATAATTTACACAGTTTTAAAGGTGCCATAGAATGGAAAACTGTCTTTACCTTGGCATAGTTGAATAATAAGAGTTCTATACATGGAAATGACATACCATGAGCCTCAAACGCCATTGTTTCCTTATGTAAATCTCGTGAATAAAAAAGACCACTGAAAAATAGGCGAATTAGAACATAACACCGACTGTGACGAAACAGTCGGGATCACTAATAGTTACGCCCCCAACATTTGCATATACCCGCCCATGTTCTAGGCCAGACGCCAGCCGAATCATCAGAAGTTCTGCAGGTATTGTGAAGAAACAAGCGAGGACAACAGCGAAAATGGCAGATCATGGAAATAAATGTTATGTTCCAGGCCGAGCAGGGGATGTGAAGTGCAGGGATGGGTTGGTGTCTGTATTCAGAAAGGCACGGAAAGCAAATAACACGTTCTAATAAAATACCGCGAACCACTAAAGGGACATTGTTAGCTTCTTGCTAGCTGTAGCCTGTTACGGTACATAAGATTTAACTTACCACATAAACAGAGTAAGGAGAGATGAGGATGATGGCGAATGATTTACAGATCCTGAGCACCACTGACAAGCATCTGATCTTGCAAAATGTGTGGTAAGTACTGCCACTCCATAGTATAAACAGAGTTTGTGCGATTGCGAAACTCAAAAGTGAAAGTGAAAGTAAAACGCGATCCTGCATTTGAAAGCAGTTTCAATGCCCAGCATATTAATAGCGGCTCCCTGATGCCAGCATTTTATTTACAGTATAATTACCCAATGATATAACTGCACGAGAAAGTATTGAAATATATATTTTCCCTGTGTTTCCTTCCTGTGAGCTACTAAAATGAGCTGCACTGTGAAACAGCCAATCAGAGCAGAGCTCAACATTGAGCCGCACTGTGAAACAGCCAACCAGAGCAGAGCTCAACATTATTATTCATGACCCTTCCAAATAAGGCAATAACAGACGTTTCTTTCTGGGGAGAAATCCTAGGGTTGTAAATTGACATGTAAAACTGTTTCTGGAGAATTTTTGCACTTATCGAAGCCACATACCTTCTATGTAGATATCAGAGAACAATTTAAAATATCATATCAATGCATTCTATTGCACCTTTAAGTATTTTTAAGCCATTTGGTACCCGCGGGCTCCAGAGGCTGTATTCTGTGCGCTCACACAGTCACATCCAAAGTACGTGCGTATAAAGCCGCCTCGCGAGTATTACATAAGAGTTATTTTTCATAGTTTGTTGAGCTTAAGCGACCAAATACACACAAAATTACGTCTAAATGGCCGTCCTGGCGAGTATCCACTTTAGCACAGTAGGTTCCTAAATGTAAACAGTTGAGAAAGAAAACGCATGTGTATGGATCCATGCATTCAGTCTTGTGAGAGCAGCCTCATATGAGCAGCCGTTCACATGTCGCATCTTTTGCGCGCTGAAGTTTTTTATTTCAAATGTAGATGTGCGGCAAGCACGCTCATAATAGAAGATTTTTCATGAAATATATGCACACAGCTATAGGTCAGCACGAACGTCTTTCATTGGTGTGTGAGGATGGGGATCCGCCAAAATGAGGTGCCGGATCGGATTTCGGAGGTGCCGGATCCGGATCCGGCTTGTTCCGGCACAAATATAAGCCCTGGTTAAAATGTTAAATAAAATGCTCTTTTTTTTGTCCTGCCGAAAATGTGCCTGGAGTCCACCTTTGTTATTATAACAAACTACACTTTCAATGTGAATTTAAACCATTCAAGTCAAGAAGACTCGCGGGCTGTTCTCTCTGCTGCACACACATCCTTGTGTAAGTGTTCTTTAGCCTGTTGATTGTCATTCATATTATTCTGCTAACTATGAAATATTTTGCAATAAGAGTTAGAATAAATGTGAATGATATCTAGGATTTTTTATATTTTATTTATTATTATTATTATTATTTTACGTTATTGGAATCGAAATTAGGAATTGACAAGAATTGGAATCATTAAAATTCAAACGATGCCCAACCTTACCCATACCCCACATAATTTTTTACTGGCACCTTTCTATTCACACTGTTTTAGACCCTTTCTTTTCTTTTAAACGTTCACTTACCCTTCTTTGCTTTTGCCCTTCTTAAAAACAACCACATAATCTTATCCGTGAATGTACTTTTCAAAATTTGTTATAAAACAGTTGCTCCTGGCAACAGGGATAGGTAGTACAGGTGCATCTCAATAAATCAGAATGTCGTGAAAAAGTAAATTTTTTCTTTTAACTTATTTCAAAAAGTGAAACTTTCATATATTTTAGATTCATTACATGTAAAGTAAAACATTTAAAAAAAAGTAAAACATTTAAAAAAAAAATAATAATAATTTTGAGGATTAGAGCTTACAGCTCATGAAAGGCAAAAATAAGTAACTCAAAATATTAGAATATTTACATTTGAGTTTCAATTAATGACCATCCCTACAGTATAAATTCCGGGTATCTCTTGTTCTTTGAAACCACAATAATGGAGAAGACTGCTGACTTGGCAATGATCCAGAAGACGAACATTGACGCCCTCCACAAAGAGGGTAAGTCACAGAAGGTCATTACTGAAAGGTGTGGCTGTTTACAGAGTGCTGTATCAAAGCATATTAAATGCAAAGTTGACTGGAAGGAAGAATTTGGGTAGGAAAAGGTGCACAAGAAACAGGGATGACCGCAAGCTTGAGAATACAGTCAAGCAAAGCTGATTCAAACACTTGGGAGAGCTTCACAAGGAGTGGACTGAAGCTGGAGTCAGTGCATCAAGAGTCACCACGCTCAGACATCTTCAGGAAAAGGGCTACCAAGCCACTTCTGAACCAGAGACAACGTCAGAAGCATCTTACCTGGGCTGTGGAGAAAAATAACTGGACTGTTGCTCAGTGGTCCAAAGTCCTCTTTTCAGATGAAAGTAAATTTTGCATTTCATTTGGAAATCAAGGTCCCAGAGTCTAGAGGAAGAGTGGAGAGGCACAGAATCCATGTTGCTTGAAGTCCAGTGTGAAGTTTCCACAGTCAGCGATGATTTGGGCTGCCATGTCATCTGCTGGTGTTGGTCCACTGTGTTTTCTGAAGTCCACAGTCAACGCAGCCATCTGCCATGTTATATTTCCTGATTTAAATGATATGAAATTTCCTAATCGATCCTCTAGTAGCAAGAAGAAACGTACAAACAAAATAGAAATTGATTTTAACAGTCTTATAGCTCAAGGACTCCAGCGTGACCGAGACAAGGAGGCCAAGAAACAGGAAAAGAAGGAACGCAGGAGGCGGGCCCAGAAGGCAGCTGGAGGACCAAAAGATCTTCTTCAAATTGAGGGCAATTCTGAAGCTGATGAGGAAACAAGAATTAATGTTTAAAAGAATAACAAAGTTGATGAGAGAGATTATTGATTTGCATGATTTTTCTGCTGATTTACAAATGTTAACAGATGATCTAGGAGCAATGGATCTTCAGAGTGTTACAGAGATATAAATGCTGTAATGATGTTAAAAGTATGTGCTGTGTATTACAAGAGCACAATTATGTATTACTGTGTTTATTTTTGCTTGCTATGTAAAAGGGACGGTTGGATGAAAGGAGATGCATTTTGCAAAATTGTGGTTGCAGAATGGAGCCTTCTAGCTGAGACCGAGATGTGTGAGTTGGATGGAGGTGTGAGGTTGTGGTCCAGACACCTACGTTCAATAATTAGTATGTGCTAAGTAAGATGCATTTTTGATGATCTAAAATAGCTATAGGCAAGCTTGTTATTGTGAAGATGTTTTTTTTTCCCTGTTTGAACTTTTGACATTGAGCTGCCCCGGCAACAGCGACGTTTCATGTTTGTGTAACCTGATAGGAGGGTTCTGTTTGTTAGATGATGTATAAGGTTATAAAAGGAAGATGAAACGGAAGTGCGGGGCCGTCGATCCGTGGTGAAGACTATACGCTTGTTATTTTCTTGTGATTTTTGCTTATGGAGTTATTGTTTTTAAATAAAACGAAACCAATTGTTGGTGATTCGTTAAACCTTTAAATCCAGTCTCTGAGTAATTAATTATTAAATAACCAGTTATCAGAACCTGAATAAAATCTTATTTCGAGCTTCAAGTGCACCGGACTTGATTGAGCCAGGACGGACACCGGGAGAGAGGGGTTGAGACTTCCAACAGCATCCATTCATTCAAGAGGTAATTATGAATCTGGTGATTGCATATTACTTGTGAATGTTATGGTTGTAAACCGAGAATATCCATCTCACTTTCGTATAGGGTGTATTTCGCGAGGGGAACGAACTTAATTGTATTCAAGGAAGGGCGTTTGGAAGATGAGGAAGAATCTTGCGTTTTGGTCAATGCAGCTAATAAGTTTCTCTGTCACGGTGCTGGAGTAGCAGGCGCGATCAGGGAACGGGCAGGGCCAAAATTTCAAGAAGAATCATATAGAATAGCTCAACGCCGGAAAAGTCCTATTAAGACAGGCGATGTGATATTGCAGAAAATAGCAGGACCGAATGGAAAACCCGTGCTGCACGCCGTTGGTCACGAGAAGGGTCAGAGGCCCGAATTAGAGGAGAGTTTGACGGTGATGCTTACACTGGACGGTATAATAGATAAAATCTGTTTATTGGCCAGGGAGAACAATTATAAAGTAGTTGCGATGCCAATAATTTCAGGAGGAATTTTTGGATTCAATGACGTAGACATGGGTGCGTCCTTAGTACATACGTTAAGGAGAAAAACAGACCGTGTAGAATGGCCTCGGATGTGGATAGTCTGTCACCCAGACGCCACTGTATTGAAGGCAATCACGGTGAGGGTGAATAGGGACCAGGCGGCAGGCGAAGGAAGGTACGATCATGGGGGCGCTGTTAGTCAGGAGCCTCCAGCCGCGCGGTCCAGTGCCGTAGAAGAAGAGGCACTACCCGACTACCCCATATTAAGGCGAACAGCGACATCTAAGGGGAAGAAAGATCCAGTAGAAAATCCTTTTTACAAATTAAAATTAGGTGATAGCTTCGAAACATTCCAGCTCGGAAAAGGCTTATACCGGCCGACACACGCTAAAATAAAAAATAATGAAACTAATTTAGAAAGGGAAAATCAGTGGGACGTCGAATACGCGCCAGGTATATCCTGCGGGCAGCTTTGGAGTCTGTTGAATGGGGGAGATGCTTTTGCTATCCTCTCTGACGAGTCGCTGACGCAGAGGACTAAACGAGCGATATTAGCTCAGAAAGATTTGTCGAATAAAGCCGCACTCGAAAGATTAGTTAGGAAGGGAGTCGGAGACGAGGTTTTCGAGGAATATTATTCAGGTCCAGAGGACGAGGGCTCGGAAGACGAGCAGGATGAAGACGAGGGAGAAGACTCAGAATATGAAGAGTTAATACGTCTGGAAGAACGGACGCCTCGTAATGTGACACCCGTCCCGGGCAGGGTGATACCTGCACCGCGAAGGTTAAGATTTAGGGAGGATAACCCGAGTTTGGGAGACTATTGCGAAGTAGAAATGGTTTGTCCCGTCGAGGTCAATTAAATAAACCAACATTTAGAAGCGTTACACTTAGGAACGCCGGGTCAGAGACGACCCAATGTATCTGTTGAGCAGGTGCAGTCCCCGAGACAGCTCGAGTTCAGTGTGGGGGGATCACGGACGACTTTAGAAGAGTTAATGAAAAAAGATCACGAAATGAAACTCCTAAAGAAAGCGAAACTGAAAAATACCACAGTAAAAGGTAAAGTCAGAGAGTTAGTTCGCTATGGAGAACAAATGAAAATTTCAGCAGAATCAGTTGACGCTCATATTTTAGCGGAATTTGGTCTTCAGGGAGGACGGAAATTAGCTAAAACGTTAGAGGGATTAATCCCGACTAATAAAGAAGAGCTAGAACAAGAGAATTTTGAGGCGCAGTGGCGCACGGTAGGCGCGCTGTCTGCCTGTCAGGAGGTCGCCGAAAAAGGGGTTGGGGGGATTTTGAGACATATTTTCCAGGGAGTTAAACGAAACGCTCTGATAGGAGCGAAAGAGTTTCTCTTGTATGGTCCCGAGACGTCTCCGGAAGAATTAGAGAAAGCATTAATTCGTTATGACCGGAAGACGGAGATTATACAATCAGAGAAAGAAAAATCCCATACTGCTAATAATAAAGCGCCGCGTCCAAAAGACCAGCTTAGGCGATCAGAGCGAGAAAGAAAGCCGTATAATCGTTATGAAAGAGAAAGCTTGCCTTCTCCGCGCCCTGATTACAGGTCGGATCAGAGATGGAAAAAAGGGGAAGAGAGGGCAGGAAGGAATGATCAGAAATATCAGAACCGAGGGGTTGGAAGATATAGAGATCAATCGAAGCCAAGGGCGAGGCCAAACGAAAACACGCGCAGAACGGGCGGTTATATTAGCCCTGACAAATGGGAAAAGATGAGCGCGGATGAGCGAGCACGAGTCCTAGCCGAGAGAGGCAAATCTAAAACGGGAACCAAAATAGGTCAAGTGAGAATAGAGAGTCCGCAAAGCACGGAGAGAAGAGAGTTAGTAGAACCGAAAGAAGTCAAAATAAAAAGGAAGAGAAGTCAGAGGAGAAACGCGGACGAACCGCGCGCGTAGGAATGCGCGGCCCCCCTGAAACGCACTCTGGCGAGTACAGAAGAGGTAGATAAAAAATTATATAAAATTTATGATCAAACAACGTTCGTTGTTGACACCGGAGCCGACCACTCTGTACTAAAACCATCAGAAAGGCATGACGAATTAGTAAATAGGATAACGGTAGAAGATTTTGAAGGGAATTCCAGGAATAAAAAGGTTTGGAGAAAAGACAAAATAAACGTAATTTTTGGAGGTGACAACCTGCTGTGCCCGGAGGATTTAATCAAGATAGGGAAGATAGGGGTTGTTGATCAAAATAAAGAGATCGAACGAATAGTGAGAGAGTCAGAATTAAGCGATAAAGGGGGGCTGGAAGTAGTCCTGAGAAAATACTCTGATTATTATTCACGCAGTAAAAACGACTGCGGGAAGGTCGACTGTAAATATCAACACGTAATCCAGGGAGGGATTCCCCCTCCCCAGAGACAATATAAAATTAATAGCGCGGTGGAGCAAGAGATCTCAGAGACTATTAAGGAACTAGCCCAACAAGGAATTATTACTAAATTGAAGCCTAATCAATTGGTTAGATCGAATTCTCCGTTGCAAGCCGTAGCTAAGAACGACGGAACATGGAGATTAGTGACTAATTACAAGGCTTTGAATAAGCTAACAGTCCCAGACACCAGGTATCTCATTAACTGCAGTGAGGCGTGCGGCGAAATAGGCAAGGGGAGAGTGTGGCTCTCCAAGATCGACCTCGCAAACGGTTACTGGAGCATCCCCCTTGCAGAAGAGAGCCGTGAAAAGACTGCTTTTACGTTTAGGGGAGACCAATTCGTCTTTAATGTTTTGGCTCAGGGCTTAAAAAACGCGGGAAACCATTTTCAAAGTACGCTATTAACGATATTATCAGGGATACCGGTTATCGTTTATATTGATGACATTCTCCTCAGTACGGCCACGGAAGAGGAGCATTTAAAGCTGTTAGAGCAGACGCTAGACAGACTAACAAAAGCAGGATTGAAACCTAGTTTGAAGAAAATGGAAATAGGGAAAAGTGAAGTAGATTTCCTGGGATTTAAACTAGGGAGAGACACCAAAGCTCTCACGACAAGCACGAGAGCGAAGCTGGAAGAGCTAGAAAAGTCAGCCCCGCCCCGAACGAGGAAGCAGCTGCAATCCTTATTAGGTACGCTGAATTATATCAGGGAACTGATACCTAAGTATTCTAGGGAGGCAAAAGTACTCTACAGCGGAACTAAAGAGGGAAAATGGTCATGGACCGAGCAAATGGAGCAAGCTAGGTTGAGATTGATCAGAATGGCGCTCGACAGCGGAGAGCTAGAGCGGAGAGATGACAGCCTGCCATTACATGTCCACGTGACAGAGCAGGAAGACGAAGCAATGCTGACGTTGTCGAATGAGGACGGAAAAGCACCTATCACTTTCTTAACTCACCAGCAGGAGGCAGCGATGAGGCGCTATGATCAGAACAGTGCAGAGAGAGTTCTAGCATCTGTGACAAAGCGGTTGTTACAGCTCAAAGCTGTAGCCAAGGAGCAACCGATAGTGATTTTTTCGAAGGCCGGAGAATTGGCCCGAATAAAGAAAAATCTGGTTATGGACCAAGCTCTCATACACAGACAAAGGTGGGATAGATGGGCCATAGTGTTAGGAGACACACAATTAGACTGGCGTTTAATGAGAATAAAAAGAGAGACTAAAATGACCAAATATCACGACAGACATCAACACCTCCCAAAGTATTTCACAGACGGCAGTGAAAGGGCAGGGAAAGTTAGATGGGGGTTTTTGGTCAAACATAACGGTCAATTGATCACGTCAGGCGATGGAGAAATCGCAGGCAGCGCTCAGCTGGCCGAAGTGACTGCCGTGCTGAAAGCCCTCCAGAAGGCAGAGGAGCTAGGCCACAAGGAAGTCGTGCTGACCAGCGATTCGGAATACGTGACGGACGGTATTAACAAAGAATTGGAGACCTGGAAAGCCAACGGTTTCCACAATGCCCGTAACAAGCCTATGGCACATAAGGAGCAATGGATGGACATTGCAGAATTGTTACAGAAGATAACCACTCATTGCTACCACCAGGTGTCGCACACAAAGCAGGACAGCGAGGCGGCACAAGGCAATCGAGAGATTGACAAGCTGATAGGTCAAGTAAAAATGCCAGAAACGATAGAGCTGTTCCAAAAACTGCATGACGAGCTGAACCACCCAAGTGTAAATATGATACAGATGGAATTGAGGCTGCGAAATTTGAAAATACCAAATTGGCGCTCTTACTATAGAGACACAAGGAAAAATTGCAGGGTATGTAGAAAGTTCATGACCGCCAGAGGGAGCCAAGAGAGCGAGCTACCGAAGGACTTCCGTGGGTGTCAACTTAGTATTGACTTCGCAGGTCCTATTCGCCCGCGTACTAAGGCGGGGAACTGCTACTTCCTGTTAGCCGTCGAAAATCACACAGGAAAAATCATGATATGGGCTATGAAATCGGCTTTAGAGCAAAACGTGGTGAACTGCTTACGAGAATGGATAAAATGGGAGGGCAAAATGCAGAGTTTGAGAGCAGACGGAGCGCATAACATCAGTGGAAGGTTAGTAGAAGATTTTTGTAAGGAAAATAAGATCGTTTTGATGAAAAGTATTCCTTATAGACCCGAGACGAACGGGATCGCGGAACGCGCGGTGCAAACTGTTAAAGAGTGGTTTGCGAAAAATAAAGAGTTAGGCGATTGGGACACGAAAATTGTTGAGTGTTTAACCGATCTTAACAGAAGCGCTGTAAGCCACAACTGCAAGAAGGAAGGCGAAGAGCTAAACGCCATTGCAGGGGTGAAAGAAAATCCGAAGTTTCAAGTAGGAGACCAAGTAATTATTACGAGGAGACGTAAGGTAGGCCGCTTTAACGAAGGGTTAGGGACGGTAGACACCGTTAAAAGTATTACAGGTACTAACACTGTAGGCTTAGAAAATAACGGGATTCAGAGTAACAGAGATCTGATAAAGAAGTAAGGAAATGGAGGCGTTAAGTGCGTTGGTTAACCAGAGAGGGTTGATCAGGATAGAGCACGGTAAGCATGGGTCCAGAGCGATGTTATGGCTTGAGCCAGAAATAGAGAGAGTCCTCGGTTTTCGAGGAGCGAAAAACAAGGCAACACCGGGTACAGTTAGACCGTATTGCTGCCTGATATGCAATCAGTTGTGTGCGATGCCATGCATTTCGTTATGTGAAAAACGAGACATGGGGTCTGAGTGGACCACTTACAAGCAGACGACTATTGAACTGTCCGGAGCTCTGATATGTTCAAATTGCCGATCAGGTAATTCTAAGATAAGGACCGATTCATTTAGAACTACCGTTGACTACGGAGAGGCATGTGGTTGCACTTGGAATGGTGTAACCTTGTTCGACTGCGTAGCGTGTAAAGCGAGGAATAGAATTCCGATGTCTTCCCGGGCTTTATGGGAAAGCCTGAGGGTCCTCAAACCGTTGGGGTATTTTAAAGACATGATATTAACTAGGTTCTCGAGACATCCCTATTTAGGCATGAGAGAGCATGAACGGAACCCGCTAATGGAGGCGCGATTTCCAATGTGGCCGAGAGATAGGCCAGAAGTGCAGGACAGGGTCCTTTGAGAAAGAGAAGAATATGTAAAGGAACTTAAGAAGAAAGACCGAGAGAGGGATTTAACTTTGACCGACACTGAGTCGGCAAAATGGAGTTTTACTCTCTGGCATGAGCCACTTCTGTGATGTTTTCCAGAAGTAGACATTAAACAAGGGTCCCGCGGTAAAATCGCGTGGATATATGTGAAGATCGACGACTGTTGGCAGGTGAGGAGTTGGTCGAATTTAGCCATAGAGTTGGCGCAGGGGGGCGAATGGGTCGAAACCCTTAAGTACGATAAAGATTATCGAGGCGCACAGCCACGCTCCAACGTGACAAAGGAGAGACGGGCTAGCACTAGAAAAGTGAAGTCTGTTCAGTTAACTGTGGCTACGCCGAACGATTTGAACAAACACAAGGTTTGGTGTTCGGCGACGGAAACGTTCATTAACGGTGCTTACTATGATAATGACCAGATTACCGAAGAGCCGACTGAAGTTTTCAGCGTGATCATGCATTACAAAATTAATATTTTAGCATGTGCTAAAACTTCGATTGGATCGGGGGGATTGAAGCAGAATTGCATGAGAAACAACCCGATGTGCGTGTGGTGCGTCGAGGTTTCATGAGAAAAACACGCAGGCTCCAGTGTGAGCCTCAGAAATAACGTGTGTTTGCAGGATAAAAATGCAGCGGTCCGTGTCTGTGGAGAGCCTGACGGAGGACTTAACGGAGGCAAGACAAGTCATCAAGAAACTACGGACACAGCGGAGAGTCTGCAGATGGATGAGTATCATTCTTTGGATAATTCTAATGTTAGGAATATTTTTATTAATATTGATTAGAGTAAGTTACGTGTTAGAATGGGAGATTATGACGGGGAGAGTTATTTTCGCAGAGCTGCAAGTAGAAAGAGAGAATGTTACCGGATATGAATTAACTGTGTGGGGAACAAACAAAGGAAAAAGGAGCGAAATAGAGAAAAATACCACACATTTTTGGAAATGGTTAGACGACGTTAGTACGGATAAAGTGATGTACTATATCAGTGTTACTCATTGCGCGGCTCGCGAGCTTCATGCGGCTCGCCAGATTTACTTTGTGGCTCGCATGGCAGCAAATAATACGATGATATTATCATGCAGTCAATCCAGATATTTCATAAAAACAAGCAGGGCTATAACATAACCTATTAAAAAACTCACACCATGTCTACACCTGACGCGAGTGGCGCGATCCGACAAAAGACAATAGAACCCATCAGAGTATGAGCAGAGCGGAGTGGGAGCGGAGCGGTGTAATTTTGAATGGAGGGAGGAGCGGATATTTTAAAAGTCGGAGCGTCGTGGTTTTCACTCGCTCCAAGAGCGCTCCATCACGAGTACAATTCATGCCAACGGCCTGTAATATAACTGCATATTTAGCAAGAATTCACATGTTAAACATATTTAGCTAGCTTGATAGAAAAGGATCACTCAAATAAAAAAGAATGTGAAGGCTATGATGACGTGAGCGGGAAGTTATAGTTCTCAATGAATTTGTAACTTTGTTCCTTCTGATACTGAATATTTTCAGCTGAAAGCATGATTTAAACAAGTACTACAACACATATTCACACACAATCACTCTCTCAATAATGCATTCAAACAAATGTAATCTTACAGTGCTTCTTCATCTGTATCTGATTTCGAATGAACAGAAATCTGTAAGATATGAAGTGATCCGTAGGTAAAATAACTCACGAAAATGTACTGTTCTTTTCATCAGAAACAAAATTGGCACTGCAAAAATCTGCAATTATACCTTTTAATGCTGATTTTAGCTTGCCATGTGGTAGGAAAAAAGTTTTCACACTTCCAATAAGCCACTTTGAAACTCTCCTGTTATTTTATTTTATTATCCTCTCTTCTTTTAATATACTATGAACAGAACTGTGATATTTCAAACATACTGAAATACTTTAGATGCGGAGCGAAGGTGGAGCGGTGTTTCTGATATCAGTGAGCGAGGAGTGGAGCGGGAAATGGTGAACCCGGAGCGGAGCTGGAGTGGAGTAATTATTAAAAGCTCGGAGCGCGGAGAGGAAATTGTTGGCGCTCCACTCCGCTCACATACTCTGGAACCCATGTTGTCTACACTGGATGCTGCGCGGCGCGATGCGACACGATCCCCATCAGTAAACTGATGCCTCGTTCCATTTATGAAGAACTGTACTGGCACTAAGTTCAAATGATTTGCAAATGTCGCTTTTTCGCACCAAGTGTAGACAGACTTTTAGCGCAGCGGGGCGTGGCATGACAACTGTTGCGTCTGGTGTAGACACGGTCAGACAGTGTCTGCTCTATTACAAATAATTTATATTTAAAAAAATACCTAAAACAGCGGCATTACAAGATGGAAATATAGACTAGAGATATTTACACTTGCTCTGTCCTATGTCCATGACACTGACTCACTGCAGAGTTGCCAGTTTTAATTTTAACAGTTCTTAACGCCGAATGTGCACTTGGATGGTTAGATAATAGATACATGATGGGCTAGTATAGAAAAAAATAACTTAAGGTCTTCCCAGCATTAAGGTAATCCTGCTTTTTTAGAAATCATCTTGTCCTAGTTACAAATTTGACTGGTAAATGATAAAGAATGATAGCCCCTTTTGTATTACATTGCATTGCATATCAGGGATGACAGATTGATAAAAAGACATGCTATTTATGACTGGATGTAACTTTTGATACTTTTTGATACTTTGCGGTAAAAGTGGCTCTCCGATTGACTTTGCCCTATCAGTGCGGCTCCAATGAAACAAATAGTGAGGACCACTGTACTATATGATAAGAAAACCTAAAGTGAGGCTGAAAAGCACCGTGAAAATAAAACATTGGTATAGCAAGACGGTAGAAATATATGAAGAAAACAGTTTCGTCGAGGAACGGGAAAGAAACGAAACAGTTAGATATTTTATTGGATCGACTTACAGAACCAGTATAAATGAAGACATTGGAGGATGTTGGATATTGAGAACACGGAAAAACTTTAACCCATGGAAGATGGGTCAGTGTAAAGTTAGGGGAACAGTAAAAATAAATAAAAGAGGTAAAGAAAAAGAGAAAATAGCTTCAGCCGGAAAAATAAAAAAGAATATAGAGGATTGGATAAAAGCTAGTAAAATAATTAATCCAGAAGGCGAGTTCGTTTTACTAACACCTGCGAAAGACAGAGTGGTAGGTTCCCGTAAAACAGGTTATGCAGAAATAGAGGTTAAATCTGAGGTGTGGATTGATTCAAAATTAAATCAAACTTATCCGTGGATTTGGAGAAAGAGAATGGCTCTTCCGAGGGTCAAGTTTAATCCAAAAATAGGATACTGGGAAATAGATAGCACAAAATGGGAAACAGACATGTATTTAGCTAAAATGGAGTTAAATAAGATGTTAAAGACGGAAAGAGATGTTAAGGAGCATTATGAGAGTAACGTGAAACTGTTAGAAAAATGCGTGAGGAAGGAGCTTAGCAAAAGAAGACATGGGAAGAAATATTTTTAGACAAAGATAGATTATAGCGATTTTGCTTATGCGAATTTTTGTGATAAAAATGAAAATGTTTTAGATTGTAGTGACTTCCTTAACGGCACAGATCCCTTCACGGGGAATCAAACCTCAGAGGTTTTGAGTATAAAAAGAAAATTATACATGAAAAGAGTAAACATTTACAGGGGAAAAGATAAAAAAGGAGTCTTTAGACAGAATTTAATTTTCTTAGAAGATGCCGTATACGGAGTGGCAAGTTCAGAATGCGGAGAAGTGCTGAGAGCATGCGCTGCTGGACACGATTCGATAACATTAAACCAGATGGCAGCGGTTTTGTGTTATGTGAAAAGCGGAATTACTCCACTGCCATGGACGTTTAAGAAGAGTAGAATAGCAAATAGGTTCGAAATGAGTTTCGGAGCAGGAGGAGTGACCAGGATCATAGATAGGAATTCGGAGTGGAAAGTATTGCACGGGCCAGCTCAGATAGCTGATAATAGTATGATTCGTTATAAAGTCCCAAATGGAGGACGTAATGTCCTGTTGACTAGACTTGATGCTATAGCAATCGATGATTTATCTCATACAATTCAGAGAAAAGGCTGGAGAGAGAAGTGGTGCCGAGGCAAAGATGATAATTATTATTTAGGCCTAGATTGGATGAAGAATAGTCTTTGCGGCACGAGCATCGAAATTGTAGGAGAACGAATTAAAGGTGGTCCCAGATGGTACGAATCTCCGGGAGAGTTTGTACAGGAAGGTGTCCGAGGAATTAAACAAGCAGCCAGTGCAGTGGTTAATTTTATATCTAAGGATATGTGGTCAGGATTAATAAACTTTCTAATTAACACTGGTTGGTATTTGTTGTATGGAGGACTGGCTTTATTAGGATTAGTTTTATTGTTCATCATTTTGAAATGTTCGTGTGTTGCGCTAGGGATGAGGATATGTTCAAAGTCAATTGAAAAGGGCGATGAGCTTTCAGTTTTAGAAAAGCTGTTAGATTTTCAAGAAAAGGGACGGAAACGGTTCAAGCAGAGAAAAAGCGTTTCTGAGTATCCTTTGTTGTGAAAAAAAAAAAAAAACGGTTGCAGGACATAAAAGACACCCGTCGAAGCTAGATAGCGGAAAAAGAGGAGGAGGTGTTAAAAAACATATAGAAAATATAGGTAGAGTGTAACGGATGGAGAGGACACTCGTGAATTGAGGTGACCACTAGACGATATTACAACTATAATTGTTGAGACGAAAAAAAAAAAAATATTTGAATCTTTTTTGGAAAAAAAAATGGGGAGATATTTGCATTTTTGGAAAGAACCAATTGTTCCAGATAAAGACCAACAGAGATCAAAATTTGATAAAGTTAGAAATGGCATCCAACTGGGCAGACAATCAGACTACCAACGGAACTGTTGGAGGGAACGGGGAGGTTTCTCCGGTCGTTCCGGAATCTTTGATTCAGGTTAGTGAAATTGGGATATTTATTTTATGGGTGCTAATACAGTCCTTGAGACAAAATCTCTGTTGGCATCTAACAGGGGCCTTTTTACAAATAATTAGAATAATTCTGATGAAAAGAATTAGTAAAATCATTCTGATTTGTAATGTGATTATAATATCTGAAGGATGGAGTAAGATATTGGGTGTTAGAGGATTGATTGCATTAACTATGACAAGTGTGTGTAAGTTATGTATTGATTTAAGTGTGATGATACTAGAAAAGGATGATTTCGTTTTTTGGTGTGAGATGACAATTATTTCAATTAATGCTGTATATTTAATGGGTATATTAATGGTAAAACACAGAAGAGAAGCCTGTTTGTGGGTAGTCGTTGGAACGATCACCTTAAGTGCTTTTTTGTTAGGAGGCTATCTACATAACATAGAAATTATTTTATTAGGTGTTTTAATTTTGACAAGTAGATGGGATAAAATGAGCAAGAAAATTAAACAAGGTGTTGAGTGTTGTAAAAGTTTTACAAATGTGGACTCAGTCCGTCATATTTTTACCTAAATTTCAGGATCTGGTGGGATTGGCGGCGCTTAATCGAATGATCTCTAATACAGCTAATCCGACCGAAAGGAAAAAGAAGAGCCATAGACAAAAGCAAATTTGTTATGGGTGTGGAAGTTCTACAAGAAGAGTGTGTTTTGAGTTAATTAATTATAAGCGTTTTTGTACTAAATGTGTTAAGATACCAAATGATACTGTAATTGACGGATTAGGAAAGTCAGTGCCTATATGGAACCTAGTACATTCTATGACAGCTCGAAGAGATGTCAGAGAATTTTGGCAGTTGCAGGTATGCGGGTTCCTAGAAGTAGGATTAGAAAAGAATAAAGAGGGTATTTTACAAGTACCTTGGTGGGCTAAATTGTGCGTGCTGGGTAGACAATACGAACAACCTAAAGAAGAGAAAGTACTCAAGTATTTGAATATTTAGAGCAAAAAGAAAAGGAAGCTTGGGATGGCAAAGAATTTAAAAAAGAAAAAATAGTTGTGACTACGGGAGCGTATGGATTGGCTTTCATAGATGGTCCGATTTTTTTCTACAGGCCCATGCAGTAGCAGTGCAGTGGAAAGGAGGCCGGACGGCCAAACAGTCTCTTGAATGGTTTTTGAACACGGCTCTAAGGCAGCCGAAAACCATAGAAAGGGTTAATCTTTCCTGGACGGCTCTGCGGGTATTTGTGGAAAAGGATGGGGACCGGGATGAATGTCTTTTGCATAACAATCCTAGAAAACAGTATAATCTTTCTAATTGGGACATGAGAAAATTTACAGAAGTAACCTTTTATAAAAGAAGTAGAAACTTATTTGATGTATATAGGGAGAAAAAGTTTATAAGTCAACACATCGGCATAGTTTATATGGAATGTGCCGTGGATAGATTGCCGGTAGATGGGCGATTTACTAGAGACTGCGATGAGGAAACTTCAAGAGAGGGTGTTATATTTCCTGATTTAAATGATATGAAATTTCCTAATCGATCCTCTAGTAGCAAGAAGAAACGTACAAACAAAATAGAAATTGATTTTAACAGTCTTATAGCTCAAGGACTCCAGCGTGACCGAGACAAGGAGGCCAAGAAACAGGAAAAGAAGGAACGCAGGAGGCGGGCCCAGAAGGCAGCGGGAGGACCAAAAGATCTTCTTCAAATTGAGGGCAATTCTGAAGCTGATGAGGAAACAAGAAATAATGTTTAAAAGAATAACAAAGTTGATGAGAGAGATTATTGATTTGCATGATTTTTCTGCTGATTTACAAATGTTAACAGATGATCTAGGAGCAATGGATCTTCAGAGTGTTACAGAGATATAAATGCTGTAATGATGTTAAAAGTATGTGCTGTGTATTACAAGAGCACAATTATGTATTACTGTGTTTATTTTTGCTTGCTATGTAAAAGGGACGGTTGGATGAAAGGAGATGCATTTTGCAAAATTGTGGTTGCAGAATGGAGCCTTCTAGCTGAGACCGAGATGTGTGAGTTGGATGGAGGTGTGAGGTTGTGGTCCAGACACCTACGTTCAATAAGTAGTATGTGCTAAGTAAGATGCATTTTTGATGATCTAAAATAGCTATAGGCAAGCTTGTTATTGTGAAGATGTTTTTTTTCCCTGTTTGAACTTTTGACATTGAGCTGCCCCGGCAACAGCGACGTTTCATGTTTGTGTAACCTGATAGTAGGGTTCTGTTTGTTAGATGATGTATAAGGTTATAAAAGGAAGATGAAACGGAAGTGCGGGGCCGTCAATCCGTGGTGAAGACTATACGCGTGTTATTTTCTTGTGATTTTTGCTCATGAGTTATTGTTTTTAAATAAAACGAAACCAATTGTTGGTGATTCGTTAAACCTTTAAATCCAGTCTCTGAGTAATTAATTATTAATTAACCAGTTATCAGAACCTGAATAAAATCTTATTTCGAGCTTCAAGTGCACCGGACTTGATTGAGCCAGGACGGACACCGGGAGAGAGGGGTTGAGACTTCCAACAGCATCCATTCATTCAAGAGGTAATTATGAATCTGGTGATTGCATATTACTTGTGAATGTTATGGTTGTAAACCGAGAATATCCATCTCACTTTCGGTATAAAAATACTACAACCAGGAAATTTTAGAGCACTTCATGCTTCCTTCTGCTGACAAGCTTTATGGAGATGCTGATTTCATTTTCCAGCAGGACTTGGCACCTGCCCACACTGCCAAAGGTACCAAAAGCTGGTTCAGTGGCCATGGTGTTACTGTGCTTGATTGGCCAGCAAACTCCCCTGACCTGAACCCATAGAGAATCTATGGGGTATTGACAAGAGGAAGATGAGAGACACCAGACCCAACAATGCAGATGACCTGAAGGCCACTGTCAAAGAAACCTGGGCTTCCATACCACCTCAGCAGTGCCACAAACTGATCACCTCCATGCCACGCCGAATTGAGGCAGTAATTAAAGCAAAAGGAGCCCCTACCAAGTATTGAGTACATATACAGTAAATGAACATACTTTCCAGAAGGCCAACAATTCACTAAAAATGTTTTTTTATTGGTCTTATGAAGTATTCTAATTTGTTGAGATTGAATTGGTTGGTTTTTGTTAAATGTGAGCCTAAATCATCACAATTAAAAGAACCAAAGACTTAAACTACTTCAGTCTGTGTGCATTTAATTTATTTAATACACGAGTTTCACAATTTGAGTTGAAATACTGAAATAAATGAACTTTTCCACGACTTTCTAATTTATTGAGATGCGCCTGTATATTTGCTTAACATAGCGTAAATCATGACAATTTATGAGACTAATATCATGTTTTGCTCCAAAATCACTGTATAACATCAGTCGTGTTTGAACAGTTAGCATCTGTGGTTCCATGTTGCTTCTTATAACAGTGAGACAGAAAATATACTATACTATACTGTGATACAAGCTATGTCACTTAGCGTTGCATTGCAATTGTGTGTTTATTGTCTTCCATGTTTCATCAGTCAAAGCATCTCTATCTGCATGTTATTCAGCTGTAGTGATATCTGATGCATTTGTCCATATAAGGGATTTCCTGGGTCTCACTTGTGAAACAGACATTACAGTACATGAGTGTTAGGGTTAGGGTTAACCCTGCTCCATAATGCTCACATCGTCTCATTTTGGGTAAAAATAGAAAAATAATAGTAAAGTACTTTGTAAAGCAGTAACTTGAGTAATCCTAATTGAGTCATTATTTTTCAGTACTTTTACTTTTACTCAAGTAAATTATTCCTTAAGTAGCAATACTTTTACTTAAGTACAATTTCTTAGTACTCTTTCCACCACTGCCCATAACCAAAGCCATGTGCTGTTGTTTTAGCTTTAGGAATGTGAAGAGAGCTGCAAAGAAGATGACACCTCAAACATGTTATAGTCATATCTGTGACTGAGCAAGGTATTCCACCACATGATAGAGCTCTTCCAACAAACCACTAACTGTGAAATTATTTCACCTACTTGAAAACTTGATAGTAACAGCAATCACAGTAGGGGTTCCCAAACGTTTTCATTCCAGGACCCACTTAGACAAGTATAATCTATACCAAAAAAACAGTAAAATACATACATACAAATACAAATATATATATATATATATATATATATATATATATATATATATATATATACTAGGGGTGGCATGGTACATGTATTCGTACTGAACCGTCTCAGGTGCATCTCAAATTAGAATGTTGTGGAAAAGTTCATTTATTTCAGTAATTCAACTCAAATTGTGAAACTCGTGTATTAAATAAATTCAATGCACACAGACTGAAGTAGTTTAAAGCCGCTGCATTCAATTTTATCTTTAGACGGTAAATTTAGATTTTAACAGTTTAGAACTGTTGAAATTATTTACTGTATGTAACGCAAGTACTTTATAAGTAACTGTAATTAAATTACCTAAAAATTAACAGTAATCCCTTACTTTACTTTTTTCAGTGGATAAGTAATTTAATTACAGTAAAGCGTTACTTAGTAACGCGTTACACCCAACACTGCCCTCCACTAATATTGGCAACCTTGGTAAATATGAGCAAAGTCGGCTGTGAAAATAAATCAGCATTGTTTATCCTTTTGATCTTTCATTCAAAAAATTCACAAAAATTCTAACCATTCATTGAAGTAAAACAATTGAAAGTGGGGAGAAAATCTCATGATGAAATAAATGTTTTTCTCCAATGCATGTTGGCCACAATTATTGACACCCCTAGAAATTCTTATGAGTAAAATTTCTCTGACGTATATTCCCATTCATATTTAAAAAAATTAGCACACCAGGGTGACTAGGAGCATGAAATTGTCCAGCCATGACTTCCTGTTCCACAGGATTATAAATATGAGGAACACAAAGGCCAAATTAACTTAATCATCCATCACAAGGAGTAAAACCAAAGAATATAGTTCTGATGTGCAGAACAAGATTGTTGAGCTTCACAAAATAGAAAGTGGCTTTAAGAAAAGAGTTAAAGCATTGGAAATCCCCATTTCCACCATCAAGGCAATAATTAAGAGGTTCCAATCAACAGAAAATGTTACAAATCTGCCTGGAAGAGGACATGTGTCTATATCGTCCTAATGCACGGTGAGGAGGATATTTGAGTGGCCAAAGACTCTCCAAGGATCACAGCTGGATAATTGTAGAGATTAGTTGAATCTTGAGGTCATAAACCAAAAAAAAATATCAAACAGCCCCTACATCACCACATGTTGTTCGGGAGGGTTTCAATGAAAATTCTCCTCACTCATCTAAACTCCAGCATATTCAGTTGTCAGACACGACTGGAACTTCAAATGGGACTGGCTTCTATGGTCAGATGAAACTAAAAAAATAGCTTTTTTTACTATCTGTCCCCAAAGGGTGTAAACGTCTCAGGTTACGTATGTAACCATGGTTCCCTGAGTAGGGAACGAGACACTGCGTCCTCTAGGGGTCACTATGGGGGACACCGTTAGCGTGACCCGTGTCTGAAGCATAGATACAAAAACTCCACATGTTGGCCGGCGACAGCCTATGACGTCACTACCGGCGTGACCACAGTATAAAGGGGCACCGGGAAAATACGTCATCCACTTCTTCGTCTGAAGCTTCTTCGTCCTGAGCTGCATACCCTAAACTTACCTGTTAAGGGCCGGGACTCCCAGACCCAGGGTAGAGCTCGAAGGCTTAGAATCATAAGAAGAGATTCCTTTAAGGGGATACGGCCAAGTGCCTAGGATAGTAGCTAGGTCCTGGCCTGTCACCCAGGGGCTACCGCTTGCTCTGCACGAACTCGCTGAGGGAACCGTCTCAACAGACCCTCGGTAGCAACCCACTGTTCAATCCCAGAAACATTGGGAGAAATAGATAGAGTGGGGCCCAAGGCGAAACCGGGGCCTGACCAACTCAAAGAAAGGGCACGAAGCCGCAGCGCGTAACCCCTACCGTACAGGATTTTAGAAAGAATGCAAAACACTTGATGTGTGCGATCTTACCAAAACCTGGATTTCAGAAAGTGCACAGAGACTAGCGTGCGCACTTACCATAACATGGATTTGTAAACACCGTTCTAGGGAGTCACAGAGGCTGTTACTAGACAAGCCCAGAGACCCTAAGTGACCGTGGCACTCGAAAGAGCAGCACACTTTTATTTTATAATAGAGCACACATAGATGGGAACGGCGCTTCTCATAGAACAAACTGTCATATGAGGGGTCCGTAACTATCATCACAGTCACAGCCAGGTTGCTAGTTTTTTCTTCTTCTTTCTTTTAAGTAGCTAGCAGATCTGAAGGTGACATAGTACCCTGCTCTCATCTGAGAGGGGGAGAAGATTCTCGATGTCTTTCGTGCTACAGTCATAGCACAAAGTGAGCAACTTAACAGGGAGGCAGAGAGAGGCCTAACAACCTGCAGTTGCTGACTTAGAGCTCTGGGGAGTGGAGAACTTAACTCTCAGCATGAGAGGGAACTCAGACGCTCAGAAGGGAGCGGCATGCTCATAGGTGACCCTCTATGGTGAGGGGAGCAATGCTAGCTCGACCAACAAGGAGAGAACTGAATCACAGCGCTCGGAAGGGAGCAGCATGCTCATAGGTGACCCTCAATGGTGAGGGGAGCAATGCTAGCTCTACCAACAAGGAGAGCAACCTAACAGGGAGGCATAGAGAGGCATAACAACCTGAGGCTGCTGAATGACAGAGCTCTGGGGAGTGGATAACTCAACTCTCAGAATGAAACGGAACTCAGACGCTCAGAAGGGAGCGACATGCTCATAGGTGACCCTCTATGGTGAGGGGAGCAATGCTAGCTCGACCAACAAGGAGAGCAACCTAACAGGGTCACAGAGCTCTGGGGAGCGGAGAACTCAACTCTCAGGATGAGAGGGAAACTCCAATGCTCCGGGAGGAGCAGTGTGCTCGTAAGAGACCCTTGGAGTGAGGGGAGCACTGCCAAACTCACCATGAGATCAGCCTAAGGGGGGGGGGGCCTGACCCCTTGGCATGGCTACACGGTGGATCCCACAGAGCAGAGAATCCAACTCTCAGGATGAGAGAGAAACTCAGACGCTCGGAAGGGAGCAGCATGCTCATAGGTGACCCTCTATGGTGAGGGGAGCAATGCTAGCTTTACCAACAAGGAGAGCAACCTAACAGGGAGGCATAGAGAGGCCTAACAACCTGAGGCTGCTGAATGACAGAGCTTCTGGGGAGCAGATAACTCAACTCTCAGAATGAGAGGGAACTCGGACGCTCCGGCGCCTGGTCTGAAGGCAATGCTCAAGCCATCCCACAGGGTGAGGAGAGTACTGCCAGGCTCAGCCCACTCGGATGACACATCAGAGAGACAGCAAGCAGCCGGCTGTCTAATGATGCTGTCATGGAACTCAAACAGTAAAGAGAATGGTACTGGCCCAGGAGCAGTTTCCTTCTGCTTACACCCTCTATCAGCAGGTGGTCCCACACCAGCTAGCCTGAAAAACATTTTGTAAGCCCTCCAAAGAGGCTGCCACAAGAGTGGGCTATTTACTTGCACCCTAGCAGGGGAGAAGCACACTCTAGGCAAGGGCTCAGGGAGATCGCTACTTAAAAACCCCAGGAAGGGGAGCAGTCCCTGAGCTAGCACATAGATATCCTCAGATAGCCATGCACCTAGGAAGGCTACCAGAGAGGGACCGACTGAGACTATCCAGACCACAAAGAGTGGGCTGTTTGCGTTAAAAGAGTAAAGCCGCTCAGTACCTCAATAAGAGGAGCTTCACTCAGAGAATGCGTGATGATAGAGTGGTAACCTAACAACAGTGGCAGGTGTCCCAGCCATAGAAACTGATAGTAAAAAGACCCGCAGGTCCTGGAATTGCAGTGCTGGAGACCTGATGACCAAGGAGGCTCCCACAGAAACCTACGACTGGGCCACACAATCCAGGGGTATGAGGCCGGAAACAGGGCTCTCATCTTAGCCTGGATCTAGTATCGACGAGTGAGGTCATCACTGCACTGAGTAGGTGGTCATCCAGAGGTGGTCATCCGAGGGCCTACCCTAACAAGGTGAAAACACACAAAACGACAGGTCCCAGAAATACTGCAAAGAATGGCTACACAATACCAGTGAACTGTTAGAACTGGATCGTACTCACCCATCCATGGTTCCTGCGCCTGAGATCAGTCTCAGAGGCGAAGTCCGAAGAGTCGGGTCCGGACCCTCAGTAAGGTAGTTTCTATGAAACATAGAACCTAACCAAAACATCATAAGTCCAGCATAGAGACTGCAATGCCAAGCGCAGGTTTCAAGGTTCCCACCTAACCTTGGTCAGGTGGAGTTAACGGTGGTTGCAGGGGAATTAGAGAGGGGAAGATGAGGGCAGATGACAGGCCCCCCGAGGGAAGGGAGTAGATGTTCAAGTCTTACTCTGGTCCGGACGAGAGCGTTGAGAACACCTCGTCTGGATCACCTCCCTCAGGTCTTGCCTACCTCTCTTTGACCCGCGCCTCCCTCTAGCCCTACCTGCAGGTGGGGGAGGGGCACGAGTCGCGACACTAGCCTTCTGTGCCCATCTCTGATCCCCAGACGGAGATGGGCCAGGACCCCTGCGTTGTTCGGGCTCAGACCTGAACCTTCTTGGAATAGAGGTTTTGAAGGCCAGTGAGCGCGCCTTCACCTCCCTAAACTTCTCGACCACCATCTCGACGGAGGTACCGAAAACCTCGGAAGGCGAGACTGGAGCATCGAGAAGAAAGCCCTTCTCTTTCTTCCCAATATCTGCCAAATTTATCCACAGATGTCTCTCCATTACCACCATGGCCGCCATAGACCTGCCCATAGCAGTGGCGGCCTGCTTAGTGGCACGGAGAGCCAAATCCGTGGTGCAGCGCAGCTCAGCTACTTCATCAGGTGACAAGCCCTGACCCTTATCCAGGTCTTTCAGCAGATCAGCCTGGTATGCCTGAAGCACCGCCTCGTTCGCGGCCGACGAGCGCGAGAAGGAATTTATTTTTATTTTTTTATCCCCCTCTCTAACTCATCAGCCAGATCCGCCTGCGAGCCCCACGAGCTCATTCCCCTCCGTGCCTCGGCAACAGCGGGTCTTGAACCGCGGGAAGCAGACGGCTGCTCCTCCTTCCTCGAAAAGAGAGACAGACGAGAGCGGAGCTTTCTCATAGAAAAAAAACACAGTGCACGCAGATTGCCCCCTCGAGGACATCGCGTGCTTGCTCCTCACCCAAACAAAAGACGCAAAAATCTTGTGTGTCATCAGGTGTCAAATAACGAGGACACGGATGCACACATCTCTTAAACGCCTTGCTAGTGCTCGCCCTGGTAACAGTAGAAAATCGTTCTTACCAGTAGAATGCACGCTTCAAACAAAACAGTCACTGAAGACGAAGAAGAGGATGGCGTATTTTTATGGCGCCCCTTTATACTGTGGTCGCGCCGGTAGTGACGTCATAGGCTGTCGTATGTATGCTTCAGACACAAGTCACGCTAACGGCGTCCCCCATAGCGACCCCCTAGAGGACGCAGTTCGAAGTTCCCTCGAAAGGGAACTCCCCACGTCTAGGCCTTGATCAATGCAAATTCTAATTGTTAGTACCTGTCTCCATTTGGAGAATATTTGTCTTGGTCTGGGTACTTAAAGTGTCATGAAACCCTATAACACATTTTTGAGATGTTAACATACAGTATATGAACAGGTTGCACATCAGTGAAAACAACTTTAGCACTCATTTAGTCTATTATTAAGGTAAAAGTGGTTATTTTTTTAATTTTTTGGAGCAATTTCGTTCTTCCGGTTCAAAAAGCAAATTTGAACCAAAGTCACGAAAAGTGACGTATATGCGTTAATCTGGAGTGGTGATTTGCTGCCGTGGCTGGAGAGCACGTGTCTACATCATCGGTTTTCCAAGCTTTTCTCAGTATTATTCATGAGAATGAATTCTTAAGATCCAATCACTGAGCTGTATTATGCATTAAGTCGTCTTACAGCGGAGAATTCAAATCTCATGAAAGAGCTTTGCGCTGTCAGTTCATTTCTGTAAACACGACCATAACAATATTTAGGCTAATAGGCTATGTAACGCGTGGAGCGCGCATGAGAGAGCAGTTTCTGCACGCAACGCCATGGGTTTAACAACTCTTGATGCGTGGATTATAGTTCATATCTGGACCGGACCAAGCGTATTTGATGTTTATGTGAACATATTTCATATTCTCTCGTGCTCCGAAAATGAACGAGAACCGTGTACGTGCACATATGTCTTCTTCAAATAAAAGATTAGCAAATAAGAGCGCTGAATACAGCGGTAAATCTGATCATGAACACAATGATACTACGGCTTATTGTGATAGGCTACACAGCAAGCAATTATATATAGACCGAAAATTCAAAGAAGAGTAAACAGAAAGTAACTGCCTTACACGCCAATTTCTGGAGTCTTTTTCAGATCCAAGGTGTAAAAGACTAGTGCTGAAACAGAGGAGTTTCATGACACTTTAAAGCTGCAGTCCGTAAGTTTTGCCTCTTTGTCGCCATCTCTGTTTGAAAACCTGGAATTGCAGCTGTTTGCAGAATTATCTTCCTTGCGTGGGTTGTGCTCCAGCACAGCTCCAGCACGGATGAATCTAATGTTTTGAGGAGTATGTGTGTCAGTCTGTCAGTCACCGCACCGGTGTGGATATTTACTGTACTTCGCAATCACAGATTAGTCTACGTCAAGGAATATATGACCCAAATAAGAATTTTCACCACATATTGCAATCTGAACAAGTAAGTAACAAGTCTGCCACGTTTGTTCTGACTAGGGGTGGTACGGTTCAACTTTTTCACGGTTCAGTTTGTATCACGGTTTTAGAGTCACGGTTTTCGTATGTTTAGGGAAAAACTATACTGTCAAATAAAAATTGAAAATAAGAATAATCTATCTAACTACAAGCAACAGCACAAATAAAAAATACAATAGAGTAAAGCTACAAATAAAATAATCAGTGATTATTTTAAATAAAATTTCAGTTTTTTGTTTTTTAGGTAGGTCTATAGCATTAGTTTACTTGGGGAAGTCGTGGCCTAATGGTTAGAGAGTCTGACTTGTAATCCAAAGGTTGTGGGTTCAAATCTCGGGTCCGGCAGGGATTGTTGGTGGGGGAGTGAATAACCAGCGCTCTCTCCTCCTTCAATACCACGACTGAGGTGTCCCTTGAGCAAGGCACCGAACCCCCAATTGCTCCCTGGGCGCCGTAACATGGCTGCCCACTGCTCCGGGTGTGTGTTCACTTAGGATGGGTTAAATGCAGAGAATACATTTCACTGCTGGTTATATACTCTCTATATAATCGTGTATGTGACAAATAAAAAAATCTTTATGTACAGAAATTTAATAAAGTAATCAAATGTAAAACAGCATTGCATATTTGACTGTATAAATTAAAGATTAATCTTTATTAAAGTTACAAAAGCGATTCAATCAAGAGCAGTGAGTGATTTCTTTGTTGTTGCTGTTTGATTAATATTAAGAAAGTGCTGTCACTTTAAGAGAATGCACTGATCCAGTGCACTGATACTGTATGCTCAGCCGGCTATGATATAGGTTACTTACCAAGACGGGCATTCTGACAGAACTTTTGTGTGAATTTGTCCATTCAAACACAATACATCAGAGAGAGCTTCATATTTGCGCACGTTCTGAGGCGCGGGTTTGCGCACTTCTGATGAGCGCGGCACACGCACTAATCTTCTCACTGCGTGCGTGAGCTCGCGTCCTCTGGCTCTTAAATGTTTAAACTGGCAAAGCTTACATGAGTTTAGTTTAAACACCGATATCAACGTGTGCTGTTCAGGTCTCACCTGTGCGCGCACGCTATCAGCACCCGGGTGATGACGGAATAAATGCTCATATTTCAGCATACGGCACTCGCATTGAACAAGAGAGAATGGTTTGGCCACTTTTTTATTGTAATGTACTGGGAAGCCAGAATGCGCATCCATTAACAGAAACTTACATTAGCCGAGCCCTGTTTGTTTTACGTGTTATTTATAACAAACCATATTACACATGCGTTGTGTAATCTAAAGATCGGTTAGCTCATATCACATCAAACAGTGCAAATTATTATTATTCAAATTAGAAAACATTATTATAAGCTAACCGTTGTGAATCGGGCTAAAGTAAGGTGATAGTTTTGAACACTGGCTGGTTATGTACTTGCTCAAATATTGATTTCGGATCATTTAACCAAAAAAAGTTGTTGCAAGAAGATCAGAGCGATTCAGCAGTCAGTGTGTAATGTGGAGAGTGTCCATACAATCCATACTATGTATTTTTCTTAAATCAGGTAGGCCTATGCATCTTTTATGCTTAGATTTATCTTTGTGAATTTGATGTCTTTAATTGGTTTGATTTGATATCTCTGAATTTGCTATGTAATTGGCAAAATACATATTTACCTGAATCCACATAAATTGTCACATTTGATATTATTCTGACTTACTCTGAGATTATGGACCACTAGCGAAGCCAGAAATGTTAAAGTGGGTGGGCCTACATAAAACTGGGTGGGCCAGGTGTGTAGCATATGAAAACTGCATGTCAAATTGCCAACAAAAAAATACAGCACCAAGGTTCATTACACAGTACTTCTAAAGCATGCATTAACATTAGTAATTTGTTATATGTTCATTTCAAAATTTAGGACATTATTAAAATTCAGCTGGTTAACAAAGATGAATAAACACGGTAACAAATGTATTGGTAATGTTATTTAATGCATTAACTAACGTTAACTAAAGGAAGTTTATTAAAAAGCATTACCTCAGTGTGAAACGGGGCTTCGCAGATGATTTCATAATCAAACGTCTCTGTCAGTTCACGCACATCGAGGACCGCAGAAATGTGCGCAGCTGCAAATTATGCAGCTTGTTGTGGCGACCAGGATCCAGCACAAAGTTTATGTGTTTCTTTCCACAAAGGACGCATCTTTTTAGCAGATCAAACACTGTACCTTTGCTAATATGATGTTTCAAAAACACTTGGTTCAGAAGTTTCCGATCGATAAATCCAGCACCCGCAGGTGGTCTGTCGGGTTTCATCTGTAGAAGGTCCGGATTTATTGCTAAGACTTTTACTTTTTAAAGAATTGATCTGATTTATGATTGCTCAACTCGGCTATTTTCAAATTTAACTTCACAAACACGCGCATTTTACTATTATATCCTTACGTCGTAAACATAACGTTGTGTGTGGGACTAACAGAAACGGACGAATCATCATCATTTTGACAAGCGTGATGCACCTATAGGAAGAGAGTAAACTAAGAAACGACCTGTAATTGACCATGAAAGCAAGCGTTTAATATTTTTTTCATAAATATATAAAATTACAGTGAAATTAGACGTTTATTAGTATCGTTTAATAAATTACATCCATTTGGAAAATTACCAACTGAACATCTCATTGGGTGGGCCACAGATCAGGCCCACCCGTAGCTACGCGACTGTTATGGACTCCAGTATATTAAGTCCATAACACTGCAAATTATGTTTTAGAGCTCCAGCTAAGACATAGGCATTAGTCATGTATACTTAGACTGTAGAGGCTAATAATGGGTTTTCCGTTTAGCGTAACAGTGTGTTGTTGACCAGTCTAAACAGGGTGAGCCTCAACCTCTGATTATAGTACCGTAATATTGTTCTAACTAAGAATATGTGAAAAATCACTGCATGATCATGTAAAGTTATCATTAGAGGAAGATAAGTTGGTAAACTTTGTTATATGATAATGGTCATGACATCTGGTCTTACCTTAATTAAGTGTGTTCAGATCTATGGGTACTAACGGTGTTGGAAGTTGACTTTGGAAATGTAATAGATTACAGATTACAAATTACCCTATTTAAAAGGTAATAAGTAGTGTAACTTTTCAATTACTTTAAGTAATGTAACTGATTACATTTGATTACCTTTTGAATACTTTTCTACATTTCTAACAAATGTTTTCAACTGTTAATGTCTTTGCACACTGAGTCCAAAATTCTCGTCTGAAATTTTCACATGTTAAAAAATAAATATGAAAAAAATTCGGATCTGGTTCGATTTTCTGCATTTTCGCAACCGTAGCAAGCATTTTGAAAGGATGACGAATACGAAAAAAACCGCATACAAAAATTTCGGATTCAGTGTGCAATGACCTTTAATCATTTTGAAACATTAACCTTACAGTAGCACTCAAAACTATTGGGGAAGTCATGGCTTAATGGTTAGAGAGTCGGACTTGTAATCCAAAGGTTGTGGGTTCGAATCTCAGGTCCGTCAGGGATTGTTGGTGGGGGAGTGAATAACCAGCGCTCTCTCCTCCTTCAATACCCTAGAGCAAGGCACCGAACCCCCAACTGCTCCCCAGGCGCCGTAACATAGCTGCCCACTGCTCCATGTGTGTGTTCACTTAGGATGGGTTAAATGCAGAGAATACATTTCACTGCTGGTTATATACTCTCTATATAATCATGCATGTGACAAATAAAAAAAAATCTATAATCTATCTATTACTGTCAGACTTTCAAAATCCCTCATCACTTGAATTAAGATTATAATAATTAAATTTTAAAGCACAGCCACCACAAAAGCAGACTTTAACACCTATATTTACTTTGAGATCGTTCTGAGGTTATGTCAGTCCTCTGTCGTGTGTGTCATGTGTTCCCGCCTCTTGTGTCCTTATTTGGTTTGTTTCCTGTCCTTGTTTCATGTCATTATGAGTTAAGTATGTTCCAGCTGTGTTTGTCTCGTTATGTGTTAATTACCCTGTGTATATTAGTCCTGTCCTTTGAGTTTGATTTTGTCTGGTCTACTCGTTACTTCCCCGGTGTATCCTGTCTCTGAGTCCTGCCTTGATGTCATTAAAGACTATTATTTGAGTTTATGTCCTCGTCTGCGTGTCCTTGTTCCTCCCTCGTGTGTGCACCGTGACAGAAGACCAGACCTAACCGTAAGCGGCGCCCATTCACCTCGTTTTGTTTTCGTTTTTGAAAGTTTTGTTTTGTTCCAGTCTGTTTGTTTGTGTCTGTCCCGCGGCAAGGAAGTCGCCGCTCGTAATCCCGCCATAGCCCACTGCAAGACGGCGTGGGAGTTCGGCGGGATCGCTGCGAGTGCCGCGAGTCCTCTAGCCGCGAGCCCTCATGCCCGCCGATCGCGGGAGATATCCGCCGCCGGCGGTGGCTCTCCCAAGCCCACCGGCGGGTTGCTGCTCCCCCAGGCGCGCCGTTCGCGGGAGATCACGCCGCCGGCCCGCCGCTGACTCAATGCCCGCCGGATCGCCGCTAACTCATGCCCGCCGGATCGCCGCTGACTCATGCCCGCCGGATCGCCGCTGACTCAAGCCCACCGGATCGGCGCTGACTCATGCCCAATGGCCGCCGCTAACCCTAGCCCCGTGGAGAGTCCACATGTCACGGCCAGGAGTGCCGTGTGTCTGTTTTGTTGTGCCCACAGGAACATTTTAACTTACCAGGTCTTGTCTTGTCCATGGAGACTCGTCTGGGGCAGGCAGCTCCTCTTGTTGTGGCCATGGAGGCCATTCTAGCCGCCTGCCCCCTTGTCGCTGATATGGAGGCAGTCGCTGAGGGACCCTGTGTGGGCCTCTGACTCCTGGTCATGCCCAGAAGAAGCCTCAGCCTCCAAGCCAGCCCAGGAGGGCTTCTGGTTCCTGTGGGCTGTCCTGTCCTGACTGTCTGGCCCTGGAGGGCTTTCCTGTCGTGTTTTGTACTGTCCTGTCTGTTTAGCCCCGGAGGGCTCCTGATACCCCCTCACTTCCCCAGGGAAATTTTGGGGGGGTAGTAAGAGTTCCGGCTGTAGGGGCCAGGCCGAGGGGACCGAGGCCAAGGCCCCGAAGACCATCTGCCATGGTCTCCAGAGCTCCCAGCTCCGCCATGGTCTCCAGAGCTCCCAGCCCTGCCATGGCCTCCAGAGCTCCCAGCCCTGCCATGGCCACCTGAGCTCCCAGCTCCGCCATGGCCTCCAGAGCTCCCAGCTCCGCCATGGCCTCCAGAGCTCCCAGCTCCACCATGGTCTCCTGAGCTCCCTGCACCGCCATGGCCTCCTGAGCTCCCTGCACCGCCATGGCTTCCAGAGCTCCCAGCTCCGCCATGGTCCCTGTCTGTCTGTTCCACTCTGGAGGTCCCCGTCCTGTGTTCTTGTCCGTATTTGTCCTGAGGGGCCTCCAGAGCGCCCACCCCCCCCCCCCCCTCCCCGATGGAACTGTTAAGGCCTTTCGGGAGGGGGGAGTAATGTCAGTCCTCTGTCGTGTGTGTCATGTGTTCCCGCCTCTTGTGTCCTTATTTGGTTTGTTTCCTGTCCTTGTTTCATGTCATTATTAGTTAAGTATGTTCCAGCTGTGTTTGTCTCGTTATGTGTTAATTACCCTGTGTATATTAGTCCTGTCCTTTGAGTTTGATTTCGTCTGGTCCAGTGGTGGACGAAGAACACAAATCAAGTACTTGAGTAAAAGTACAGATACGTATAATAAAATATTACTCCAGTAAAAGTACTTTTTTTTTCAATTTTACTCGAGTGAAAGTACAAAAGTACTAGATTTTTTATGTACTTAAGTAAAAAAGTACTGATAGATAGATTTATTTTCCAATTTTATATAGACTACTTTATTTAATTTTATATTAGCACAGATTTTTATAATCCTACTGCCCAAAATACCTGGGATTTTCCCAAAATAACCACTATATGAAGTCAAGATATATATTTTGTTGTTGATATGGACTACGTTGACGAGAGTGATGTAGTAATGTTCACTGTGAAGCTTACACTGAGATAAGAAAGTGTTTTAAAACTTGTTGTTTTGCAGAACGTCACAGTTATATATGAAATGAGAATTAGGCCTGAAGTTAAGAAGAACATTTTAAGGAAAATATAATTATATTTTCATAATGATGTTTTTGTTCTCAAACCTTGTCTGTGGTGTAAAACACGCCTGTCCAAATGCCCCCAGAGGGCATCACTTCCCACTTTGATAATTACTGTAGTTACCATGTTCTGAACATCACATCCTTTCTTTTAACTCAGATGGAATCTATCTAGGTGCTTGAATAAAAATATTTGGACTTTATATCTAAAAATTTCCTCAACTTAGCACCAGCAAGCTTGTTAGCTAGACAGTTAGCATCAGGTAACAATATTTACTTATTTTCAGTATGGTTATGAATAAACATTCATATCTGTCTACTCGGCTAGTTGATCTAAACAATATAAAAAATTATACTGTTGATAAACAATATAAAAACAGACATCACATAGGGCTAAATGCGTAGCATTTTAATAAAACTGCTAACGTTACAGCAGCGGGGAATATGAACGTGCATGAGTTATTTTATTTAATCTGTGTTATTTTAATGTTTCGTTTTTTTGACCTAAAACATAGAGACACTGCCATTGATCTGTCTGCATTTAAGCATTTCAGTGGGCTTAAATAGATCACCCTTTACAGTAGATTTAGTTCACAAACAACTGACAGTTTTGAGCTAAATATGATTTTCAGTTACAATAATTAATCCTAAAATTCGACATTAGTAACTTACTTTTCGCAGCATCAGTTGCGCACGCGCGCCCGGTTCTTTACTTGTGAGTTCAGTTCACTGAAGACTCGCTCTAAACGGTTCATTTGAATCAGTGAGTTTTCGACTCGAGAACAGCTGCAATCGGATCATTCCAATTCGTGAATGAATCGTTTGTTGCGATTTGCGAACCGATTTAACAGGTTCATTGAAAAGAATCAGTTTGTTCATGAATAAACCACCGCTTCTGCGTCTCGGAGCACGTGATGTATTATAAGGAGTAACGATATGTTTTATGAAATGTAGTGAAGTAAAAAGTACGATCTTATGCTTTGGAATGTAGTGAAGTAAAAGTAAAAGTTACTCAAAATAAAACTACTCCAGTAAAGTACAGACACTTGAAAAATTTACTTAAGTATAGTAACGAATTACTTTTACTTCGTTACTGACCACCACTGGTCTGGTCTACTCGTTACTTCCCCGGTGTATCCTGTCTCTGAGTCCTGCCTTGTCCTGCCTTGATGTCATTAAAGACTATTATTTGAGTTTATGTCCTCGTCTGCATGTCCTTGTTCCTCCCTCGTGTGTGCACCGTGACAGGTTAAAGGGGTTATATGATGCGATTTCTTGTTTTCATTGTCTTTAGTGTGTTATGTAGCTGTTTGTGCATGCATACGATCTGCAGAGTTACAAAGCTCAAAGTCTCCCACAAAAGGATTTATTCTATCTAAAAGAGAAGGCTGATCCAGACCGGGCTAAAACGGCTCATTCAAACACGCCCCCACATGTCTATGTAACGATGTGGAAATATTTGCGTAATGCCGCCCAAATGTTCATGCAAAGAAAGAAGGCGTGGTTTCAGTAACCGCAGTAGTGTTGTGGCAGCCATGTCAGAGAGACGCTGTGTGCTTCTTGTGCGAAAGCAAAAGCACTTTATTTGGCTTTCCGAAAGTAGATGCAATTAGGAATCAGTTCGGATTTGTTTACAACAGAATAGCACAACCCAAATGTTCGAATTTGTGCAACGCATTTTATGGACGACAGTTTCGTGAACCTAGGAGAGTAACAGCCAGTCAGAAATCGTCTTAATCGCGGCTTGTGTACTGCAAATACATACGAGCATCATCACTGTGTCTGTCACGTGACTCTGTTCCCCTTTCGGGCTTGAACTGATGGTAAAACTAATGACATTAGTCATAGAAAGCTGAAACTCACGATTACAGAAAGGGGCGTTACATTTCCGACGAGTACTTGTGGTGTTCGGCCAATCACAATGCACTGGGTCAGCTGGCCAATCAGAGCAGACTGCGCTTGTCGGAAGGAGGGACTTTGTAGAAAACGATTCGTTTGAGAGAGGCGGGGCATAGAAAAACTACAATGATGTACAGTATTTGAAAAATAATGTTTGAACATTAAAGCATGTCAACATATTCTGTTACACCAAATACACAAAATAATGATCTTTAAAATAGCATCATATGACGCCTTTAAATACAGATTTAAAATCATAAGATATAGTTTACAGTTTTTTTTTTAAATTGCTTAAAAGTGATACTTGAGGCCCACTTAGTGGAACCATTCACTCATATACCTAGCATTTAGACCAAGTCTGCAAAACTATAAGCACATTACATGCTTTAATCTCAGTTTGATATTGTAAACTCAGTTCTCTAGATTACACACACATCATACAAAACTAACAGCTCTCTTGTTTAATTTGGGAAACACTGCCATTTTAATGACACACTCATTTACTGATGACCTACACACAGTAATCATGTGTGAAAACACTTATACATTATTTGTTCACTTGAAAAGAAATCTGCTAAAGCTGGTTGCCTTAAACGTTTAAGTTCTCTAAACTTTAGATTTTTTTTACAGAATTGAAAAAAAAAAAAAAAAGTTAAAATAAAAAGTTGAGCAAACTTAAAAAGTTTAAAGAAACCAGCTTCAGCAGATTTTTGAGTTTTCTCAACTTGTTGTTTTAAGATTGTACAACAAAAAGTTGAGAGAACTCAAATCTCCTAAAGAATAAGTTGAGAGAACTCAAATTTAAGGCAACCAGCTTCAGCAGATTTTTAAGTTTGCGCAACTTTTTTTTTTTTTACAGTGTAGTTACTTCAACACTGGGTACTAAATAATATATTTTAGAATGAGAAAAGTAGGTACAGGCCTTCTAGAATATTAGCCAGTTGCCTCTGTCTAATGACCAAGACTGACGAGTTTGTGAGTCTGAGATCTGTATGCCGGCCGGTACGAGACTCAAAGTGTTATAGGAATCCTAATCAATGAGTACAATAAGATTAAAGAGTTAAATAGAATAATCAGATGTCTAGATCAGTGGTTCTCAACCGCGAGTAGGCTACAGGATGGGAGGAAAAAAAACCTGAAAAAAAAAAATTTGCCATTTTTTTTTTATCACTAAACTACTGTCATAAAAAGTTATAGTTTTGTATATACATAACTCCTGAATAAAAATTAAAATGTGTTTGGACTGATTTAAAAAAAAAAGAGTTTTGAACAAATTTGATTGGTTTGTCGAAAGTGAGCGCAAATGCAGGTGATAAGCGGTTTTATTAAGCGAGTCATTGAGTCGTTCATTCAAACGATTTGTTCAAACTGCCGATTCATCAAGAATGAGACAGATGTTTGTGCATGGGTCATTGAATCTTTGACTCAACCGATTCGTTCAAAACACTGAATCATTCAAAACACCATTGAGTGTTGCTGTGAGATGCGCTATGCTGTGATCTTTGTTTGGATTCATCGGATCTATTTTCGCTGCTAAAATAGACCAAAACAGTCATTATTTCGTCTAAAATGTAAGTGACTTAATATTATTAACTTGTTTGTTGAACTGTCATATGAAATCAGTGTCACATTTTCAATCGTGAGGTGATGGTAAATTAAGTGATGGTCAATTGTCAGCTCTCTTGGTCGTCAGGTCGTGTGATGCATGTTGCTGAACTGTATTCAAATGTTATAAATATAAAAACACCACATTTTGAAATTTAACTGCAGTATGTCAATTTAGTTTATTTGTGTGTGCTGCGCTCATAGACTTTAGAAAACGGCGCTCATTTGTTTGATTTCTCCTCGAGAAGCTGCGCAAGCCTCAAAAGTTTAAGGTCCTTGCACCCTGACTGAGTCCGAAACTGTCGTATTCGTTTTTTGATATTCGTCATTTGGTGGCTCTCAATTGTCAAAAACACCCCTCAAAATATTTGCTACGGATGCGAAAAATGCAGAAAATCGAACCATCCGAATTAATTTTTATGACGGAAGTTTCAGAGGCTGCAAACGTATAAAACGTGAGGTCGTATTTAGTTTTTTTTTATATATATATATATATATATATATATATATATATATATATATATATATATATATATCGTTTTTTCGTTTATTATTCATTTATTCATTATTCGTTTATTATAAAATATTCGTTTATTCGTTTTATATATATATATATATATATATATAAAACGAATAAACTAGTCAGAATATTGGCTACAGTTAAAGCTTTCCTTTAGTTTTTGTGAAATACACGCACGCACGCAGCCACGCACACACATACATGTTTAAATACATTTATGTTGTTAATAAATAAATAACAATAAATTGTTGTAACTGCAATATCTCCAAGTTTTGTTTTTCACTGTAAAAATGAAATGATTTGCCAATGCAAAGAGAGTACCGCCACCTTTTTCCCCCACTTCAAGCACTGATTATAACACAAACAAATCATCCTCCTGGCGACTTTTTTTTTTTGTCAAAAGCGACAAATCCAGGACTTTTGTGGTGTTTGGAGACTCGAAAGCACGAATCACTCTGCAGTTAGGCCTACTGTGCTGAACGAGCAGCGGGTGCTGCCGTGAGCCCCTCTCCCGTCCAAAAGCACTCACAGGCGGTCAGTCTCTCAGTAGCCTCGCGCAGCAGTCAGAGCAGAGAGGAGACACACCCCTCCGCGTCCAGGCTGCAAATGAATCGCGCATGCGCAGGGCCGCCGCCGTTCCCGCCCTGGCTTACAGAGGGGTGTAAATGTAAATGTAAATGTTCACTCACTCAAAAATAAATCACTGCATTTAAATTGACTCACGACATAGCTCTCCATTCACTCTAGTCTAGTCTCTTGCCAAGTTCGCTTGTGCCAGCTCTCGCTAGTCTGTTATCAATCTCGATTTACATAGGCCTTTACTACAAAACCCCAACAGTCTTTTTAAAGACTAAACCCACAAACATTCTTGTTAAAGATTAGATCAAATCTCAGCCCTAGCCAGTAATTTTTTTTAACTGCTAGGCAGTAGCTACACTTAGTTAAAACTACCCACGCGACTAAGACACACACACACACACACACTACAATCGTTAAGTATTAAAATAAAATCTGAATTGTCTGCAAAATAATTATTTTGTTCGTTTAATTAAAGATCGTGCCTAAGTCCCGACTGATTAGCCCCTGATACGTCTCTCAACATAGCCACACACACAGTTACATATTGCCTAAACTTTATTGAAAACACATAACAAAAATGGAGAAATTTCTTGTGAGGACCAACAAGCCAACCGACGCACCACCAGCTGCAAAAAAGCTTCGAAGGTACGATGAAGCATACCTGCATTTTGGGTTTACAGTCACGGCTGATCTGAGACCTCAGTGTGTCGTGTGTGTCGAGGTGCTGGCAAACGACAGTATGAAGCCCTGCAAATTAAAAAGGCACCTCGAAACAAAGCATGCTGGCATTAAAAATAAACCGGCTGAATATTTTAAAAGAAAGCTTGATGGCCTCCATCAGCAACAGGCAACCATTTCAGTGCACAGCACTGTGTCTAAACAGTGTTTGGAGGCATCATATGTAGTGGCCAAAAGAATCGGTAAACTGGGTAAACCGCATACAATCGCCGAGACTCTCATTTTGCCGGCAGCGCAAGACATGTGCAGAATAATGATAGGCGATAGTGCAGCAGCCAAACTCGGTGCAGTACCACTGTCCAATGACACAGTCGCTAGGAGAATTGAAGACATGTCCAATGATATCTGAGAGCAACTGATAGAGTTCGTAAAATAGAGTCCTTACTACGCGCTGCAGCTGGACGAATCCACTGATATTGCTGGGCAGGCACAACTCCTCACCTATGTCAGGTATCTGCGGGACAAGGCTATCGAGGAGGATGTCCTGTTTTGCCGGCCTCTTCAGTCGCACACTACAGGAGAAGCCATTTTCAATGTCCTTGATATTTTTATCCGTGAAAATGGTTTGGCCTGGGCATGGGCGGCGCTAGGAGGGGCTAGCAGGTGCTCCAGCACCCCCAAGAAAAACCAAAGCACCCCCATAGCACCCCCATAAAAAATGAAATAAAATAAAAACATTTGACTCATTAAACACATGCATAAATACTGCAATGAAATAACGTGATTTGCAGTGGCACGTAACGTCAGCATTTTATTTTAGAAATGGATCGGTTCCTTGTGCCAAGTACTGTTGGCCTGCCCGACTAAATATTTTTCTAGTCAACTATTCGCACGTTTATATTAAATTGATAGTATAATAACCATTTAGGTTATTATTTATGCCTATTATTTAGGCATTTAGGCGTATTATTCCGCGCTCAAACGCACGCATGACACTTGCCGCAAAGCACCGGCTAAAGTAATGATTATGAATGCATCGGGGAAAAATACATTTTAATTATTTATTAATAAACTAGTGCTTTCTCAGACTCGCCATCTCCACAGTGGACGTGCCTTTAATAGAGAAATGCACCTATACGGACTACATAATCAGAGAAGATTTGTTTTTTAATTATTATAATTGGTTTTCAAGCTTTCTGCAGATTTATTTCTTATGTCTGTGATCTGGTTCATTGTTGTGACGCACTCCATTCATGGAGACTGCATGATACGACAGAAAGCGCATCCAAAAATGACAGGAGTATAAGCTCTTTCCGCAGGAAAAAATAAATAAATAAAAATAATTGCGTGCGCGCCCCCATGCAGTAGGCTAAGCGCGATAATACTCCCACATTCCTCATAAACATTTGAAATGCGCCTATATAGTGATTTTATTATTCATATAAAAATAATAATAATAACAACATGTTTTGGTCATATTTACTATTAATTGTCCAGCTCCCCCCGTCATTGATCTAGCACCCCCTCAGCACCTGCGTTCAACATTCTCTGGCGCCGCCCCTGGGCCTGGGACCGATGCGTTGGCCTATGCACGGATGGTGCGCAGGCAATGACGGGGCGTGAGCGTGGCCTAGCTGCTCGCGTTCAGCAAGTAGCTCCACTTGTGAAATGGACACATTGCATCTGCTAAAAAAATGCCGGTTCTTTTTGACTCCGTGCTGAACCAATCCGTGAAAATGATAAATCTCATCAAATCACGGCCGCTAAACTCTCGCTTGTTTGTGGTCCTCTGCCAGGAGATGGGGTCAGGGCACGAACAGCTGCTTCTGCACACTGAAGTTCGCTGGCTCTCCAGGGGGCGGGTGTTACAGCTGTTGTATGAGCTGCGAGAGGAGGTGAAGTGGTTTTTGACAGAAATCAAATCAGATCTGGCGAAGCATCTGGATGACACTATGTGGCTTGCGTCTCTGTCCTATTTGGTCGATATATTTGACCGCTTGAATGGCCTCAACCTGTCTTTGCAAGGCCGCGAAACTCATATTTTGCTCCTTGCAGACAAAGTGCACGCCTTCACACAAAAACTAGACCTCTGACATGGCCGCATCAGTCGAGGGAACTGCGACATGTTCCCCTGCCTTGCAGACTTTATCACTGATGCAGGCACGTCACACGATTTCTCCTCCCTATTTCAATCAGCGTCTGAGCACCTGTCAGCGATGAGAAAACAATTTGCGGCGTACTTTAAAGAGGATTATCGCTCTTTTGCGTGGGTTCGAGATCCGTTTGTGTGCACAGCAAACGAGCTATCAATTGATATGCAGGAACAGCTTATTGAGCTGAAGAGTGACAGTAGACTGAAGGAACTCTTTAGCTCCTGCCCTCTTTCGTCATTCTGGGCAGCATTGATGCAGGAATATCCTGAACTCTGTGACGTCGCCTTGAAGATTCTCCTTCCTTTCGCGTCGACATATTTGTGTGAGGCAGGATTCTCAAAAATGACTGCACTCAAAACGAAATACCGCAATCGTGCACAAATCGAGGATGATTTGAGGCTATGTTTATCAAACATTGAGCCAAAAATTGAGGATCTTTGCAAGGCAAAGCAGGCTCAGGTCTCACATTAACATCACCTACCTGCAAGCTTCTGTAAAAAAATGCAAATGATGCCTACTATTAGGCCTAGTAATAATAACAATAATAAAGCATAAATTAATATCAGAGGTCTGGTGCCAATTCCCAATTATAGCAATAGCCTAGTAATGATAATAGGCCTATACTGATGATAATAATAATAATAACAACAACAACAACAATAAAGCATGTAACCTCATATAATTATATAGCAATAGCCTAGTAATGATGATAGGCCTACTACTACTCATAATAATAATAATAATAATAATGTCTGCAAGCTCACATTAGAAGTCTGGTGCTACTGTCAATTATAACAATAGCCTAGTAATGATAATAATAATAATAATAATAATAATAATGTGGGCCTAAAAATAATAGCCTAGGGCTATCTATCTATCTATCTATCTATCTATCTACCTATCTATCTACCTATCTATCTATCTATCTATCTATGCAAGGTGGTGTGGGGGGTGTGGGGGGGGGGCACTGGGGCCCCAACTGCAATGAACCAGCTTTGGGGGGGCCCAGCTTGCAAAAGGTTGAGAACCCCTGGTCTAGATAAATTATCCTATGAATGATCAATAATAATAATTGGCATTCTAACCTAAATTTAGGTTAAATTACCAAATATTGTATTTACTCCAGCCGTTTCATCTTTTGTAGGGCAACAGGTAATGAAAGTAATTCTCAGTGATTTGAGTCATAAATAATAGAAAACAAAGGTGGGAACATAATCAAGCCTAATCCAACTTAGCTCCGTCTCTGTGATGCAATTCAAAAGTAGTTAGATACATGTTGTAAATGAGCAAATGTAGATCAGTGTCTACCTTATTATCATGTCCCTTCAAGGGAAAGCCTTGTCCATTGATGCTGAGAGGTTGTTCAGTGATTGCACGGCCACCCATATCCTGAGAGAGTAAGAATATTACTCTGTTTGTGGAATTACAAAAAAATATACCTTTAAACTATAAATAGGTTTCTTTTCCTTTTTTTTCTTTTAAAGAACTTTTTCATACATATTTAATTTAATACAATTTCCCTCCAATTTACTAAAATTGGAGTCTGAGATGATACACTGTATATTTGGTAGTTGGGTATGTGACTGGTACTCACCTGACCATTAGAAATCTGACCGCTTTGCATCATCTGATCAGTTAGGGCCTGCTGAATAATATCAATAATTGCCATAGCAATTTGTTCTAACTGACTGGCACAAGCCAACAACCATTCTTAAATAGTTTAAATAATAATAAATATCTCTGTAGATAAAACATTTTTGTTCAATTCACATTGCTCAAGAGATACTTGGGAATCAAAAACAAGTTTTATTGATTATGTTTGTTTAAATGAAAGTTTTTATGACCTTTTAGATTTATGCATTTTGCAAATATTCCCATCCAAATCAACTTGCATTCAATGAACACATTTTATCAGTTCTTGCATTCCCTGCGAATCAAACCCATGACTGCTACTGTTTGAACTACAGGTGCAGGTGTGAAGAGAGACAGGAATGAGATTACGCCTCAAACATGTCATGAGCTTGTGAACTGCCCAAGCAACATTCTGATGTAATGCTGGTTCTTTATAAAATAAAGATATGACATTTTCAATTATTGAATTTAAATCTACATTTTATCAGTGCATACAATACTAACAGAAAACAGTATAAACAAAATTAATATAACAAACAATTTTAAGTATTTGTTTATGTTGCTGTATCTTTTGCACTTCAGAAAACAATCCATATCTTTCCACCACCCAATAGAACAAAAAAGAAGCTAAAAGAAGCATGGGGAATTACAATAAACCATACATTTTACTTAAATATGGGTAAGAGGTGATAAAGGGTAAACTTCAGTTGAGCATGTGACTGGTACTCACCTGAGCATTAGTAGACTGAATATTGTTTTGCATCCAATGAGGATTAACACTGCCTGATGAATGTTGGGCCTGCTGAATTAGGAAGAATATTTCCTATTATATAATATAAATACAATCAATAATTGCTTACATTATATTTTAGTAAATTTAATTACAAAGTAAAATAAATATGACAGTCTGATGGGATTGTTTTCACTCATACTGGTAATTGACACCTTTTATGACACTCAAGTCAAAATATATCAATATTTAGTATTGGCTATATCAGTTATGAGCAGTGAACTGTTCCCATGGCAAAAATATAATTATTTTTTGAACAACATGATAAAAATAGCTTGGTGACATATACTATATGCATATATTATTGAATCATTTATAGCAAAAAAAAATGATTTAAGTCATAAATTATAAAGGAAAGTAGGAACATAATTAGCCCAACCCAGCTCTGTCTCTGACGCATTTCAATAGAAACTAAATGAGCAAATGTATATCAATATCTACCTAATAATCATGTCCCGTCTTGGGAAGGTCTTGTCCATTGAAGCTGGTAAGTTGTTTAATGACTACAGGACCACTGATATGCTGAGATACTGATACAGTTTTTAGAATTATTTCTATTTAAAATATTTTTTATTTTTTTTCATTTTAACACAATTTTCCTGTAATACATTTTAGTAAAATATGGGTTGTAAGTGAGACTGTATTTCAGTTGTAGATGTGACTGGTACTCACCTGATCATGCAGAAGCTGAGTGTTTAGCATCGTATGATGATCAGCACTTCTTGATGAAGATAGGGCCTGCTGAATTAAATTTTTTTCCCTATTTTAATATCAATACAATCAATAATTGCTTACTGTGAGTGTAAGCAATTCAGCAACAATATCAGACAGCTGTGGAATCACACACCTAATGTGCATGTGTGCAACACACCATATTTTGTGAATTTAATTACAGGTAAAATTAATATGTCAGCTAATTCAGTCTGATTGGATTGTTTTCTGTGTATGACACTGAAGGCAATATTCACTATCAAATGACAGTATTGAATTAACTGTTCCCATGGCTTAAATACAATTATTTTGTGAACAAAATGAAAAAAGCTTAATCACATTTATTATTTGCATATTCTATTTAATCATTTATTGTGGTTATTATTTGTCATAATCATTCTAGACTAGACATATTCAAAGGGTTTCCAGTGGCCCAAGCCACCTAAGAAAGAAATACTTAACACTGTCCATACAGCAGTCCTACATTCAAACCTCAAAAGAAGTCCAAACATCTATGAGCAGAAACAATATTTTTATAGATGAAACTATGGATGTTTGAAAATAGTTTTAAAATACAGTGCATTTAATATGTGATTTAGTCATCTGTAGTAAGACAGATCAACACAATCTCACGGTAGTAACTATTTTATTCTTTGGCAAATTGATGGCTAATTTATATGAAGTCGTACAATTTCAATCGTATGCTTTTGTACGATCTGCTTATGCCCCAGTGACAGTTGAGCTTAAGGAAGGAGCTTCATACATACTTTTTCTAAAAAAAAAAATCATGCAAAGTCACAAAAAATGTCCACCTCATAAAACAGTTACATTTTCTCATGAGATGGGTCAGACTGAAAGATTAATTATATATATATATATATATAATTATATATAATTATAATTATAATTATAATTACACTTATAATTATAAGTGTTGTCTTATATATATATATATATATATACAGTGAGGAAAATAAGTATTTGAACACCCTGCTATTTTGCAAGTTCTCCCACTTAGAAATCATGGATCTGAAATTGTCATCGTAGGTGCATGTCAACTGTGAGAGACATAATCTAAAAAAAAAAATCCAGAAATCACAATGTATGATTTTTTAACTATTTATTTGTATGATACAGCTGCAAATAAGTATTTGAACACCTGAGAAAATCAATGTTAATATTTGGTACAGTAGCCTTTGTTTGCAATTACAGAGGTCAAACGTTTCCTGTAGTTCTTCACCAGTTTGCACACACTGCAGGAGGGATTTTGGCCCACTCCTCCACACAGATCTTCTCTAGATCAGTCAGGTTTCTGGCCTGTCGCTGAGAAACACGGAGTTTGAGCTCCCTCCAAAGATTCTCTATTGGGTTTAGGTCTGGAGACTGGCTAGGCCATGCCAGAACCTTGATATGCTTCTTACAGAGCCACTCCTTGGTTATCCTGGCTGTGTGCTTTGGGTCATTGTCATGTTGGAAGACCCAGCCTCGACCCATCTTCAATGCTCTAACTGAGGGAAGGAGGTTGTTCCCCAAAATCTCGCAATACATGGCCTCGGTCATCCTCTCCTTAATACAGTGCAGTCGCCCTGTCCCATGTGCAGTAAAACACCCCCAAAGCATGATGCTACCACCCCCATGCTTCACAGTAGGGATGGTGTTCTTGGGATGGTACTCATCATTCTTCTTCCTCCAAACACGTTTAGTGGAATTATGACCAAAAAGTTCTATTTTGGTCTCATCTGACCACATGACTTTCTCCCATGACTCCTCTGGATCATCCAAATGGTCATTGGCAAACTTAAGTCGGGCCTGGACATGTGCTGGTTTAAGCAGGGGAACCTTCCGTGCCATGCATGATTTCAAACCATGACGTCTTAGTGTATTACCAACAGTAACCATGGAAACGGTGGTCCCAGCTCTTTGCAGGTCATTGACCAGCTCCTCCCGTGTAGTTCTGGGCTGATTTCTCACCTTTCTTAGGATCATTGAGACCCCACGAGGTGAGATCTTGCATGGAGCCCCAGTCCGAGGGAGATTGACAGTCATGTTTAGCTTCTTCCATTTTCTAATGATTGCTCCAACAGTGGACCTTTTTTCACCAAGATGCTTGGCAATTTCCCCGTAGCCCTTACTAGCCTTGTGGAGGTGTACAATTTTGTCTCTAGTGTCTTTGGACAGCTCTTTGGTCTTGGCCATGTTAGTAGTTGGATTCTTACTGATTGTATGGGGTGGACAGGTGTCTTTATGCAGCTAACGACCTCAAACAGGTGCATCTAATTTAGGATAATAAATGGAGTGGAGGTGGACATTTTAAAGGCAGACTAACAGGTCTTTGAGGGTCAGAATTCTAGCTGATAGACAGGTGTTCAAATACTTATTTGCAGCTGTATCATACAAATAAATAGTTAAAAAATCATACATTGTGATTTCTGGATTTTTTTTTTTAGATTATGTCTCTCACAGTGGACATGCACCTACGATGACAATTTCAGACCCCTCCATGATTTCTAAGTGGGAGAACTTGCAAAATAGCAGGGTGTTCAAATACTTATTTTCCTCACTGTATATATATATATATATATATATATATATATATATATATATATATATATATATTAGGGGTGTAACGATACGCGTATTCGTATTGAACCGTTCGGTACGAGGCTTTCGGTTCGGTGCGCATTACAAACCGAACGATTCGTTGGAAGGCGAAACCTCGCGTGCGCGGGGCGAAACCGGTGACATTATTCTACTGAATGAAAGCTTAAGGTTTATCCACAATGTCGCTAGTTGCTATGCACTTTGTCTTACAAAAAAGTCGATAAACACTGCAACACTGGTTCATGCGCCCGCGTGCGTGTGTGTGTGTGCGTGCGTGTGCGTGTGTGTGTGCCACGCACGGAGGTCTGAGTGATACAAATGCGCTTGAAATACGAAGTCGAGGCGGGTCCGGATTTAATTCCCTCCCGTTCTGGAGTCCGGACTTTGAGAAGCGCTGGGCTATACCGTTATCAGCATGTTGAGGTAGAATCGTCTCTTTGTCTCTGAGAGAATATGTGGCGTCAGATGCCGAAAGCTCCGTCATTACTCCATCATTCCGTTTTTGCTTTCACTTTCTGCTTATAGTGAATTGACTGCAATTAAGACGTTCACCGGCATAAATCTTGCACAAAGTTTGCACGTGTGCAAACCCTGGTGCAAACCCGTGCTTGTTTGATATCCACTGGCTTGCCTTCATGGTTTAAAACAGAAATATTTCCAACATTTGTGAACCGTTACACCCCTGATATATATATATATATAGTATCTCACAGAAGTGAGTACACCCCTCACATTTTTGTAAATATTTTATTATATCTTTTCATGTGACAACACTGAAGAAATGACACTTTGCTACAATGTAAAGTAGTGAGTGTACAGCTTGTATAACAGTGTAAATTTGCTGTCCCCTCAAAATAACTCAACACACAGCCATTAAGGTCTAAACCGCTGGCCACAAAAAGCGAGTACACCCCTAAGTTAAAATGTCCAAATTGGGCCCGATTAGCCATTTTCTCTCCCCGGTGTCATGTGACTTGTTAGTGTTACAAGGTCTCCGGTGTGAATGGGGAGCAGGTGTGTTAAATTTGGTGTTATCGCTCTCACTCTCTCATACTGGTCACTGGAAGTTCAACATGGCACCTCATGGCAAAGAACTCTCTGAGGATCTGAAAAAAAAGAATTGTTGCTCTACATAAAGATGGCGTAGGCTAGTGTTGTCAAAAGTACCGACCTCGATACCATTCGGTACTGAAATTTTAAAAACGTCCATTTCCCGCTAAGATTTGAGCGCTGTTGAGCGGATTATTAAACAGCGCTGATTGGTCATTGTTCACGCGCTCAACAGATAGGTCTGTGATTGGCTTCATTGATCATCGCTTCACGCTCTTCACCTAGCACTTCATTAATCATTGAAGCCAATCACAGATGTATCTGTTGAGCGCGTGAACAATGACCAATCAGCGCTGTTTAATAATCCGCTCAACAGCGTTCAAATCTTAGTGGGAAATGGACGTTTTTAAAATTTCAGTACCGAATGGTATCGAGGTCGGTACTTTTGACAACACTAGCGTAGGCTATAAGAAGATTGCCAAGACCCTGAAAATGAGCTGCAGCACGGTGGCCAGCGGTTTAACAGGACAGATTCCACTCAGAACAGGCCTCGCCATGGTCGACCAAAGAAGTTGAGTGCACGTGCTCAGCGTCATATCCAGAGGTTGTGTTTGGGAAATAGACGTATGAGTGCTGCCAGCATTGCTGCAGAGGTTAAAGGGGCGGGGGGTCAGCTTGTCAGTGCTCAGACCATACGCCGCACACTGCATCAAATTGGTCTGCATGGCTGTCGTCCCAGAAGGAAGCCTCTTCTAAAGATGATGCACAAGAAAGCCCGCAAACAGTTTGCTGAAGACAAGCAGACTAAGGACATGGATTACTGGAACCATGTCCTGTGTTCTGATGAGACCAAGATAAACTTATTTGGTGCAGATGGTGTCAAGCGTGTGTGGCGGAAACCAGGTGGAGTACAAAGACAAGTGTGTCTTGCCTACAGTCAAGCATGGTGGTGGGAGTGTCATGGTCTGGGGCTGCATGAGTGCTGCCGGCACTGGGGAGCTACAGTTCATTGAGGGAACCATGAATACCAACATGTACTGTGACATACTGAAGCAGAGCATGATCCCCTCCCTTCAGAGACTGGGCCACAGGGCAGTTTTAGAACATGATAACGACCCCAAACACACCTCCAAGACTGGTGATGGACTGGCCAAGCATGTCTCCAGACCTAAACCCTATTGAGCATCTGTGGGGCATCCTCAAATGGAAGGTGGAGGAGCGCAAGGTCTCTAACATGCTCCGTGATGTCGTCATGGAGGAGTGGAAGAGGACTCCAGTGGCAACCTGTAAAGCTCTGGTGAACTCCATGCCCAAGAGGGTTAAGGCAGTGCTGGAAAATAATGGTGGCCACACAACATATTGACACTTTGGGCACAATTTAGACATTTTCACTTAGGGGTGTACTCACTTTTGTGGCCAGCGATTTAGACATTAATGGCTGTGTGTTGAGTTATTTTGAGGGGACAGCAAATTTACACTGTTATACAAGCTGTACACTCACTACTTTACATTGTAGCAAAGTGTAATTTCTTCAGTGGTGTCACATGAAAATATATAATAAAATATTTACAAAAATGTGAGGGGTGTACTCACTTTATATATATATATATATATATATATATATACTGTATATATTAGTGCTGTCAAATGATTAATCGCATCCAAAATAAAAGTTTTTTTTTACATAATATATGTATGTGTACTGTGTTTATTTATTATGTATATAAAAATACACACACATACACTATATATTTTGAAAATATTTACATGTATATACATTTTTATATTTATATTATTATATTTTATATTATATATACATAGGTTCTTTATTATTTGTCACATACACAATCATACAGGGTATAATCAGTAGTGAAATGTAGGTCAGTACAGGTCCGCTCAATGGGGTCCGCTCAATGGACAGTGCAAAATAATAAAATAAAAAAATGAAACATAACACAAGGGAATATATATAAATATAGGTAAGAGTAAGATAAAAAAAAAAAATAGAATAAGGAGTAAAATGTGCAATGAAATAAAATAAAATGTGCAATACAGTCTACTGTGGATTTAATAAATATTAATATAAACAGGGATGTGCAAGAGGAATGTGCAAAACAGGTTGTACCGGGTATGTACACATAGCAGCAATGCGGATGATAGAGAATAATGAATGTTTTTACAGTTTATTAAATTGAGTCCTGTGGATGTTATGAGACTGAGTTTAGGAGCCTGATGGCCTGAGGGAAGAAGCTCCTCCTCAATCTCTCAGTTTTTTCCATCATGCTCCTGAAGCGCTTGCCAGATGGCAGCAGAGTGAAAAGACGGTTACCGGGGTGATTTGAGTCCTTGATTATTTTTGCAGCTCTGCATTTGCAGCGCTTGAGGTAGATGTCCTGCAGAGAGGAGAGGGCAGACCTAGAGATGCGCTCAGCTAAGCGCACGACTCTCTGCAGAGCTTTGCAGTCCTGATTTGTGGCGTTACTATCCCACACTGAGATGCACTGAGTCAATACACTTTATATGGCCCCTGAATAGAAAGTTTTCAGGATTGCTGGTGAGACCCTGAATTTCCTCAGCTGTCGCAGATGGTACAGTCTTTGCCTGGCTTTCTTGACCTGTGTTTGTTTGAATGTGTGCAGTCCAAGTCAGGTCCTCGGAGATGTTTACACCGAGGTACTTGAAGCTGCTCACCCTCTCCACAGGGGTCCCGCTGATCATAAGAGGAGTGTAGGGCCGCTGCTGTCTCTTCCTGAAGTCTACAATCAGCTCTTTAGTTTTGCTCACGTTCAGAGAGAGACAGTTGTCCTGGCACCATGATGTAAGTCTCTCTACCTCACCCAAGTATGCGGTCTCATCATTGTTGGAAATGAGGCCCAGAACCACAGTATCATCAGCAAATTTAACAATAGAAGTGGAGCTGTGAGAGGACACACAGTCGTATGTGTAGAGAGAGTAGAGCAGGGGACTCAGAACACAGCCCTGCGGGGCTCCTACGTTCAGGGTGATGGAGTTGGAGGTGAACTGGCCCATTTTCACCACTTGTGGTCTGCCGGTGAGGAAGTCTTGAATCCAGTCACAAAGTGAAGTGTTTAGGCCGAGGTCTGAGAGTTTGACAGCTAGCTTGGTGGGGACTATAGTGTTGAAAGCTGAGCTATAGTCAATGAATAGCAGTCTGACATAGTTGCCATTTTTGCTGTCAATATGTGTGAGGGAAGAGTGCAGTACCTGAGAGATGGCATCATCAGTAGACCTATTTGGGCGATAGGCAAACTGAAGAGGGTCCAAAGTAGCAGGGGTGGAGTAGCATATGTGTTTCTTTAAAAGTCTCTCAAAAACCTTCATGACTGTTGATGTGAGGGCAACTGGGCGATAGTCATTCAGGCAAGAGGGTTTACTGTTCTTAGGCACAGGGATGACGACAGATTTCTTAAATGAGGTGGGAACCACAGAGGTAGCAAGGGACTCATTAAAGATGGAAGTAAACAAACCAGCAAGCTGGTCGGCGCATGATCTCAGAACGCGGCCAGTAATCCCATCAGGTCCGGCAGCTTTCCTGACGTTTACTCTCCTTAGTTCTCTCCAAACCTCGTCCTCCGACACGGTGATAACATGATCAACATCGCTGCTCTGTCTGCTGCTTCCTGACGCGCTGATCGGCAGAGTCGCGCCGCCATTACATTCGAAGCGGCCGTAGAAGGTGTTTAACTCTTCGGCCAACAATGGATCTGCTCTCACCTCGGCGGAGGAGTTATTTACAGAGGAACAGATGGTCTTCAGTCCGTGCCACATGCGTCGAGAGTCATTGAGCTGAAAATGTGACTCAATTCTCTCCCTGTATCGGAGTTTAGCAGCTCTAACTGCCCGTCGGAGAGCATAGCACGATGCTTTGTATTCGCTCATGTTTCCTGACAAAAGACCGGCGTTGTATGCGGCAGTGCGTTGGTTAACCGCAGCACGGATTGTTCTGTCCACCCACGGTTTCTGATTTGAGAATGTCCTTATTGTTACCGTTTCAGTGGCCTGGTCGGTTAGCATGTTGACAAAGCTTAATGCTACATCCGTGAACTCGCTGACGTCAGCTGAACTCGCCCAGAACATGTCCCAGTCGACGTCATCAAGAGACGCCTGTAGCATAGCTTCAGAGTGGGAGGACCAGCGCGTCACTTCCCTCTCCCCCGGGGATTCCTGAACGATCCTTTGTTTATATTCCGGTGTGAGGAAAATGGCGGCGTGGTCCGATTTACCAAAAGCCGGCAGAGAACGAGCTTTGTAGGCGTTCTTAAACTGAGTGTAGCAATGATCCAGTGTATTCGGTCCTCTAGTTGGACAGGATACATGCTGATGGAAGTTCGGCATGACCTTCCTGAGGTTGGCTTTGTTAAAGTCCCCTGCGATGATAGAGGCAGCGTCAGGGTGTTTGTTGATGTAGCCGCTGATTAGGGTTGGGTACCGTTCACATTTGAACCGGTACCAGTACCGGTATCGGTACCTGGAATTCGGTACCGGTACCCAACGGTACCTTTTTTCGGTACTTTACTCTCTGTGTAATAACAAAAACATTTATTTCAGTGAAAAAATAAGTCCAAAACTCTCAATTTCAACATTTTGAACAATAGGGCCCTACAAAATTTTTTCTTCCAGAAATTTGTGTTTTATTTTTTTCTAATAATCAAATGAAAGCATGAAATATTTATTTATTTTTAATCAAATGAAAATGAAACCCTTTTATTTTTTGGCAAACAAACAGAGGTTTACTGTTAAAATCAAGGTTATTATAATTTTTTAATTATTTTTTTTATTTGTTTCATTTTAATATCGTTTTCAAATTTGCTATAAAATTCAGTTTAGTTTTCATTAGTTTCATTCATATTTTTGTTAGTTTTAGTTTAGTTTTTATTTTGTGAACACATTTTTATTTAGTTTTTATATAGTTTAGTTTTAGTTTTTTTTAATTAAAGTTTAGCAGAATCAACAGATCACTTCCAGAGCAAAGGCCAAAGAAAGACTTAGGCATAATTAGTAAGGCAAACATTTAGCTACACAAAATTAACGCATGCTAAGATTGATTAGATGTAAAAGTATACAAATATACACCAAAGGAAGGAGTCAGGCCTTTTTAGTAAATAAATCTACACAAGTTGCGCTTAATGTCATATCTAATGGTGTGTTGAAATATTTATGAAAATAAATGTAGCCTAATTTGGTTATATTAGATGTCTTTTTTCTTATTTTACCATATTTATGATATTGTAACTGTCGTGTCTTGCTCACTTTTCCGCCGCGTAAAAATACATAACTGGGTCTAATGAAATTCAATAATAACGGCAATCGTATTTAACAATAAAGGCTCATATTTGAATGTTATTTTCTTTTTTTATGAAGAATTATTAGCGTGTGCATGATGTGATATAGCCTATGCATGTTTGTTCGAAAGCCTGGCAGAGTGATCACAAGATGCTAGAAGTTCTGTATTGTTTACAGAAAGATGCCTTCTCATCTTTTTTCTGTTAATTATCATGTTGCTCTGCATGTCTGTTTTTCTTCAAAGCACCAACTTAGAATGCCTAATGTTGGTTTGATTGCTTGTGTTACACGAGAAAATGAATAAGTTTTCCTACCTGATGTTGTAGATTAATGCGTGTGCGGTTCGGGTCGCGACTCGCGGTCTTTATGTCAAAAGGTTCTGGTCTGGTACAGAATTAAATGAGTGCTGCTGTCGGAAAACGGGTCGGGTGTTCTGTTAAGTACTGCTGGTGCACGTTTACCAAACAGGACCCGTGCAGGACTCTTCTTTAAACCGCTTTGCGTCTCTCTCCGTCAGATAACATGCGCTTGATGCGCCATTTACAGGTGTTTCGGCAATCCGCCACACAGCTCATATATTTTTCTGCCAAGGGGTGAGAACGCAATAATTATGAAAACGATTATTTATTTTTGTTAATTATTATTTTATTTCAGTTAGTTTTTCAATAACTGTTGTTAGTTTCGTTTCGTTTAGGTTATCAAATATTTTGTCATTTTTATTTTATTTCAGTTTACGAAATTGTTTTTTCATCAATCGTTTTCGTCTTAGTTTTAGTATTCATTTACGAAAATAACCTTGGTTAAAATGAATCAATGGTAGAAAAATTGTGTGAATATTCCTTTTAAAAAGTTTTAATAATAATTGTACTTTTTCTACACTTAAGTGGTTAATGTAGTTGTAATAATTATTTGTATCATTTAATTGTTTTATTTAAATTGGACAGTAAATGGAATATATATAGACGTACATTATACTGTACAAAAGTAATACAAGAGTAATATATTTCTCTTTCATGTTAAACCGCACTTTTATTTTGACAGGTTGCCGTGAAATTTCTGTGTATACAGTATGATATGATGCTAGTTTTCTCAAATGAAACTGTAAAATTCTCATGAAGTGACTCTCACAGCCTGTAAGTATTCAGACGCAGAGGCCGAAAATCAGCGCGAGTTCACGTGTGCTTCAGTATTTGTGTAGTTAACAAAACCGCGTCTCTGCCATTCATGCATACCGAGGCTAACGGAACATGCAGGATTCATATTTAAACCGTCTTTTTGCGTTTTAATATTCAGCATACACTAGTTCATATCGCGATTCGAATTAAGTGACAGACCTTCTTTTATTCATCCAATAATTGACGAATTCCGTGGCATTCTGCTCTTTAGAGTAAATTCCGTTTTTATGAATGGACTCCGCAACCTGTCCGCGTTTTCGCGGAAACCATATGACCCTAGAAATGTAAGCACACTTCAGAACATTTCGGTTTGCCCTGTGTGTTGCAGGGGTGACATCATGTCACAGGGTCTCTCTCTCTGTCTCGGTCTCTCTCTCTCGTATGCGCCCAAATGCGTTCTCAATCTCAGGTACCGAAATTGGGTACCGAATGATTTAATGTGAATCGATACTCGGTAGTACCGACGCAAATCGGTATATACCCTTAAAAGTACCGAGATCGGTACCCAACCCTACCGCTGATCTCATCGTGGAGTTTGGACAAAGCCAAACTCGTGTCTGCCTGAGGTGGAATGTAAACGGCAGTAGCGATGATCGCTGGGAACTCTCGGGGCAGATAGAATTGGCGGCAGATAATGGAGAGATGTTCCAGATGAGGCGAGCAGGAACGCGACAGAATGGAGATATTCCTGGGGTCACACCATTTCTTGTTAATCATGAAACACACTCCACCACCTTTGGTTTTTCCGGCCTCGGCTGTTCTGTCCATCCGTAAAACAGAAAAGTTATCAGACGGTGTTGCAGCGGTGTCCGGGACCGAGGGAGTGAGCCATGTTTCAGTCAAACAAAGGATGTTACAGTCTCTAATGTCCCGTTGGAAACTTATCCTGGCTCTAAGATCGTCCATCTTATTTTCCAAGGATTGGACATTAGCGAGCAGAATACTCGGAAGAGGAGGGCTGTGAGCCTTTTTCCTCAGTCTGTCACGAATTCCAGCTCGTCGCCCGCGGTGTTTCTTCTTACGCCTCCTGGGATTATTCAGGCGGCCTTTGTTAACCTCGGCGTTCCGAAGAATCTCCACTGGCCACGCTGGATCCGTGGATAAAGTGTCCTGAAGCAGGTTAGTGCAGCGGTGTCCAATGTCCAAAAGTGTTCTTTTGTCGTATATAAATAGTGCAGACGTTATGCGTGTAAAAAGAGAAAGTAAAAATACGTAAAAAAGTATATAAAAGCACGAATTGAGCGGAGCCATCCTTAACGTCGACTGTACAGAGCAGCGCCGGAAGCGGACAGACAGCGCTGGAAGCGGACACATATATTTAATATATAAACATAAAAAAAATCTTAAATATACACATGCATGTGTTTATATTTATATATACATAATAAATACGCACAGTACACACTCATATATTATGATATATTATGTAATATATATATATATATATATATATAGAGTGGTGTGAAAAAGTGTTGGCCCCCTTCCTGATTTTTTTTTTTTTTTGCATGTTTGCCACACTTTAATGTTTCAGATCATCAAACAAATTTAAACATTAATCAAAGATAACACAAGTAAACACAACATGCAGTTTTTAAATGAAGGGTTTTTTTATGAAGGGAAAACAAAATCCAAACCCACATGGCCCTGTGTGAAAAAGTGTTTGCCCCCCACCCCCTGTTAAAACATAACTGTGGTTTATCACACCTGAGTTCAGTTTCTCTAGCCACATCCAGGCCTGATTACTGCCACACCTGTTCGCAATCAAGAAATCACTTAAATAGGACCTGCCTGACAAAGTGAAGTAGACCAAAAGATCCTCAAAAGCTACACATCATGTTGAGATCCAATGAAATTCAGGAACAAATGAGAAAGAAAGTAATTGAGATCTATCAGTCTGGAAAAGGTTATAAAGCCATTTCTAAAGCTTTGGGACTCCAGCGAACCACAGTGAGAGCCATTATCCACAAATGGCGAAAACATGGAACAGTGGTGAAAACTTCCCAGGAGTGGCCGGCCGACCAAAATTACCTCAAGAGCGCAGCGACGACTCATCCAAGAGGTCACAAAAGACCCCACAACAACATCTAAAGAACTGCAGGCCTCACTTGCCTCAGTTAAGGTCAGTGTTCATGACTCCACCATAAGAAAGAGACTGGGCAAAAATGGCCTGCATGGCAGAGTTCCAAGACCAAAACCGCTGCTGAGCAAAAAGAACATAAAAGCTCATCTCAGTTTTGCCAGAAAACATCTTGATGATCCCCAAGACTTTTGGGAAAATACTCTGTGGACTGACGAGACAAAAGTTGAACTTTTTGGAAGGTGTGTGTCCCATTACATCCGGCGTAAAAGTAACACAGCATTTCAGAAAAAGAACATCATACCAACCAGTGTTGGGAAGGTTACTTTGAGAATGTAATAGGTTACAGATTACAAGTTACCCTATTTAAAATGTAATAGTAGTGTAACTTTTTCAATTACTTTATAAAAGTAATGTAACTGATTACTTTTGATTACTTTTTGATTACTTTCCTAAATTTCTAATAAATGTTTTAAACTGTTAATCATTTTCAAACATTTACACCATGGAGGGTTAACCTTAGTATTCAACACTAATAACTGTCAGACTTTAAAAATCCTTCATCACTTGAATTAAGATGATAAAATTTGAACACATCCACCAAAATCAGACTTTAGTACCGCCTTTTACTTTGAGATTGATCAAGTTCAATGCAGATTTAAAATCATAAGAAAAAGTTTACTGATACTGTTTTTGAAACCAAATCTTCGCATAAGTACAGGAAACACTGCATCTAACGATGCTTTGGAAAAAATAACAGTTCATTAAAAAATTTAAAAAATAAAAGCATATACATCAACCCAAATACGGTTATCTAATAAGCATGTGTCCTATTCTTTGTACTAAACTCCTGAAACATTGGTGTCTTTTTTAAACATTGGTGTCTGTTTGTATATATGATGATAGTCTTCTCAAACTAAATTGTAAAATGCTCATGAAGTGACTCAGAGCAGTTCTAGATATTGTTTATGTGTTCATGTACTCATATATATTGAGGCGGCAGACTGAAAACACCACGAGCAATACAAAGGATACATCTCTCTGACTCTTTCTAGAAAAATCCTAATACTGAACATGAGTCATATTTTTCCCTTATAAAAATTAACCATGATTTTATTATAGCAAAAGTACAGTAACCATGTTTTTTCTTTTGGCAAATGGATTACCATTTGTATTTATTTTTTTTACTTCAAATTCCATGGTTAAACTATGGTTAGTGTAGCATAAACCATGGTTATTTGTGGTTACCATGGTTTAACAATAGTAATATTGTCTTTGGATTTATAGTAAAATCATCATTAATTTTCGTAAGGGTTGTGTTGTTGTCTGCCCTAGCTCCCTCTAAACCTATTATAAAACGATATGGTTCTTTGTCTGCTACATTACTACTGTAACTTTACAATAGATAGGCTAATAATGATGTCCTTTAGCTATAGGCCCACAGTATTTTGAGTGAAGACTGATGAGCAATGGGCTGCTGCTTAACTAAACAAAGACAAAACTATAATAGCATATTTACAGATGAATCTGACCTGCACTTGAAATCCTGAACAGTAGTTTTGCTTCTCTGCTCCACCTGTGCGCTTCCACAGTCCTCTCCATTGTCAAATCTCTCGCATTGATTACTCTGCTCGAAACCGTTTGGCGGAGACGCGGAGCGCGCGCGCGAGACGAAGCATTGTCAGTCAGACTAACCGATTAGTGATTTATTAGAAGAAAAAAAAACGGTCAAGTCAGTGCAATTTGGGAAAGAAATCAATTAAATCTGTATGTGGATGTGCGTAAATATTCAAATGTAACCCCTTTGTAATCGTTAACATTTTCATAAGTAACTGTAATTTAATTACACATTTTTTCTTAGTAACTGTAACTAATTACAGTTACATTTATTTAGTAATTAAATTACGTAACGCTGTTACATGTAACTAGTTACTCCCCAACACTGATACCAACAGTAAAATATGGTGGTGGTAGTGTGATGGTCTGGGGCTGTTTTACTGCTTCAGGACCTGGAAGACTTGCTGTGATAAATGGAACCATGAATTCTGCTGTCTACCAAAAAATCCTGAAGGACAATGTCCGGCCATCTGTTCGTGACCTCAAGCTGAAGCGAACTTGGGTTCTGCAGCAGGACAATGATCCAAAACACACCAGCAAATCCACCTCTGAATGGCTGAAGAAAAACAAAATGAAGACTTTGGAGTGGTTTAGTCAAAGTCCTGACCTGAATCCTATTGAGATGCTGTGGCATGACCTTAAAAAGGCGGTTCATGCTCGAAAACCCTCCAATGTGGCTGAATTACAACAATTCTGCCAAGATGAGTGGGCCAAAATTCCTCCACAGCGCTGTAACAGACTCATTGCAAGTTATCGCAAACGCTTGATGGCAGTTGTTGCTGCAAAGGGTGGCCCAACCAGTTATTAGGTTTAGGGGGCAAGCACTTTTTCACACAGGGCCATCTGGGTTTGGATTTTGTGTTCCCTTCATAATAAAAAAACTTCATTCAATAACTGCATGTTGTGCTTACTTGTGTTATCTTTGATTAATATTTAAATTTGTTTGATGATCTGAAACATTAAAGTGTGGCAAACATGCAAAAAAAAAAAAAAATCAGGAAGGGGGCCAACACTTTTTCACACCACTGTATAAATATATATATATTTCACTTGATGTGACTCACCTGATTATTAGAACCCTGATCTACATCCATATCTTGATCAGCAATGGAGGACAGCGCATTTCCCTAATATTATCATCAACAAAAACAATAATAGCCATGGTCATTTATTCTTATTTGCCACAAACCAAGAACAACCATTCTCAGTAAATCTTAAATGTATTTTGCTTTTTAATGGCAGCTGACCAAGGAAAATGACCAAGACGAGGGTGTTTAGGGAAGAATAATGTGCTGCTTTTTAATGGACATGTTTTAATAACAAATGTTGCATGAATCACTGCCACATAGATTATTATGACAGATTTACTTGTTTGTGAAAACTTTACAATTTTATGTTGCATACCTGCAGTACATTAAAACTGTTTAAATTGAAATTCCCTTTGTTTTCACTATTTTGTCTATGTAACAACAAAGATCTATTTGTCTAATTAAAATTAAGCTAAATACATTTATAATCTTGTAAAACTCTTGTCACTTACCATAGTTCCAGAAATAAAAATGAGAGGCCACAGTATTATGTTTTTATTGTTCTGCCTGTCCCAATGCCTTCATATCTTATTGATCTGAACAATATTTTCACAATGAGAAGATTTAAAAAGTACATGCCTTAGTTTTCATATATTTACTTCAACACTTTATATGTGATGAAAATGTCTAATAGCATGTTTTGCTTTGTGATTAACATCAGTGTAACTATTTTGATATAATCCTTTTAAACAGGTATGCTTTACTTTCAGCTGTCAAGTGCTTTTGATCTAAACATTTGCATTTTTATTTATGTATTTAGCAGACTGACAAATTAAGAATATCAGAAACAATCTGCCATAGAACCAACATGCATGGCACACAATAAAGGTTTATTAAAATAAATTACTTGATTATCTAGTGAACAACAAGCTAGAGCAGAAGTGAATACAGATGAGATCTATAAACTTTCCCTGAAAACCCAGTTTGTTAATTGATATATCCAATTTGCATTGATATGGGTTATATGATGACATGTTATTCATAAATAAATACAAAAATTACTCTGTGACTCACAGAGTCATCGACTTCCATTGGATCATCCGTATGTCCCTCTGACATGACTGCGAGAAAATCTCCAAACAGCAACTGAAAGAAAACAGTAGCTTTGATTAGCTATCCGACAACTGAGCGTTTTTAAGTTTGTAAACAAATGTAAATGCTCCAAATAGTTAAGCAGTGCTTGAGTATGATCCAAAAATTGTAAATGCTCCAAATGCTTTAGCAAATCGTTATTGTTCAAACATAAAAGATAGAGTAGGCCTACTTTGAAATCTTGCTCAACACCAAGCGAATGAGAGAACAAAATATGGCGAACATCAGACATATTCCTTAAAATGAACACTAAAGTGTCGATATTACATCATAAAGTTGTCAATTGCTCGATCTGTCAGTAATTTATATTTAATGTAGGCTAGTTATGTTGTCTTAAAGACTGAAGAGAAATGCGTTTAGTTTCATTTTCGTTTCGTACAAAACACACACACTCACTTCTAAAGATTTCATTTCAATTTGATCGGTCTTGAAGACGAATGCCCCTCTTTACACATATTTGTTCGCATTTAGCTTATTATTTGGACAGCAGACTTCAGAGCTTTGTTCAAAATGACGGTCTATAGGCTACATTTACAGATCCAGATTTTTACTCAGGTCACTGTCGACAGTAATATCGACACATTAAAGAGCAAATAAAAGGAGAAATAATCGTGCACTTACCTAAAAGCGTGAGCTGTGTAAAGTGTGAGCTGTCGAGCTCTGGACTGCACGATTCAACCTGATCGACTGGTTTTGAGTCGAAGAGAACGAAAGCGAAAGTTACTGGAGGACATGAGGCAGCATATGACAACAATCTGATATGCTGTGTTAAAAACACCAACCTGTGAATTTAACATCTGTGGCATATATTATCTCACACATTAAACATTCACATGCTATCTGTACAGAACATATTAAACATATGATCCATCTGGTTATTTATCATTTGTTAAAGGGTGTTTCCTTGCTCAAAACACTCAGGGAAGGGAACAATAGTGTTGAATATATTCTGTCTGTTAAAGCATGGCTTGGATTGATATGAGGAAGCACATGACTAATGAAGAATTTCAACAGCTCCTTTTCCTCATTCTCTAGTTGAGAAAATATCCAGAAGGTAGAACCATATTGTGGGGGGTTAATATAGCAGGGCATGTCAACTCTTAGCATCGCCATTGAATAGATGTATCCATGGATTCCAACTCTTAAACAACATTTCAACATTTAATCTGTGACATTTCATTAGTGCTATCAAAATACTGTAATTTATTTTTAATTTAATTAATTTATAGGCATGCAATTAAGTGTTTTTCTTTTAATTGTAAGTATTATAGTGTAGTTTTCAGAATGTGATAAAGATTTGAGCTGTTTAACTAGCTGACAGGCTTGATGCTGTTCATGTGTGTTCAACAGATAACAATACACTTGTTGAACAACACATTTTGCATTACCGTGATTAAAAAAAATAAAAAAAAAATAAAATGATTCAGTCTGACTAACTCTGACTTACACAGAAATTAGAGCTTATTGTCTGTCAAACATATTTAGTTTTTGGACTCTGTTGATCCCCTTATAAAGTCTTTTTGTATCTTCTTCTTCTTTCTCTCAAGTAGTTGGAGAAAAATAATTTTATTATTTATAATAAATTTATAATTTATAAAAATTTATAATTTTTATAAAAATAGTCTTATTTCTATTCTATTTTTTTTATCATTTAGTTGGTGTCTCAATAGGCCAAATTATTATTAAAATCACACACCCAAAACCCTATTGATGGTGGCATAAGGGCATTTTACAAATTAACCCACAGGGCTTTTACTGCCGGAGAAAATACTGTAGCATGAAAACAGGCACTCAAATGAATGTGAAGGTGGTTTTACCCTGAAAACAAACCTACTGCTCACCACACGCCTGACTACAGAGAGACTGAATAGAGCTGCTGTGAACATTGATCTTTGGACAGTTAAATTGCTGTTCTCATAAAAACATGTTGTAACGCCCAATCAATAACAGATACGACAATAACTGGGTGGTAAAATAATGTAGACCTCACAGTAGAGCCAGAGATGATTACAGAAATGATTAGCTGAATTTGAGCTCTGTTCAGTAAAGTAGTTGAGCAGTTGTACTTCACTATTATTTGGGAATTTGTGCTTTACTCAGGTTCTGTTGAAACTGAATAGTTTTACTGAATTATATTTCCAACAATAAAATTATACTGTAAACCTGAACAGTACTAACTTCAAAAATACTGAGAACACTACAATTAAAGTCTGTTACATAGTTGATGCAACTAGGAAGGAATTTAGGAAGGAATGGGGAATTTAGTTTTAAGATCACCATTTCTGAGTAAACACAACTACTTTAATGAATATTTTTAAGTAAACTGAGTGATGTAAACTGACGTCATCCACGTCACGTGCCTACATTCATGAGAATAAGCTAGCGGCTAGCAGTTACTTTATCCACAATTAGGTTATGGCTAATACACGGACATAAAGTTAACAACACTAGATATGTTAACTAATGAAATCTGCAAGCTTGTAGTAAACCTTTACAAACTTTCTTTACTTGCAGGCTGGACTGGTTGCATGCTGAACATGCCTCAACAATTAAGGTAACTTCTACTGTGTTGAAATTCAAGTTGTGTGATGTTTCACAGCTTCTTGGTCCAGTTTGGGAGCAGGGTAGCCGTGTAGCGTAAGTTACCATGGCGTTGAAGCCCACTCAAAACCAACCCACCTTCTTGAGCCCGAAAACTCAGAGCTTGCTCAAACTAAACGCAAACTTACCTGGGTAAAAACTGAAACCGGCTTCGTGCTACAGGCCACTGGTGTATCTGTCTGAGGAGGACCACCTGTTCTTCAAGATTTAAAATGTAAGTATTCAGTGCATTAACAGAACTGCTAGTATCAGTAAATGCAATTGTCTAGTTATAGTCTAATAAGTTAAACCTACAGTTGATCCCTCTATGTTTATTCCAGATGGAGTCTTCGGGCGAGTCACTCTTGTCATCGTGGTCAATGAAAGCACTACAAGTCCTGCAAGCTCTGCAGCTTTGATAGATGATCTTCCAGTGTGTTTGACAGGTTCAGAAACACTTGTTCATGCATTCACAGGGTTTTAAAAAATAAGACTGAATAAAAACAATCTTTAATTGTACAGCTGCAGTTGTGTTTTTTATTTATGTTCAACTTCAGCATGATTAGCCTATGAGTTATGCATACATTTGGTGTATTTTTTGAGTATTTGTATTCAACAAAGTACCACTGCATCAAAGTGATTGAAATTAAAATTATGTATAGTAAACAGTTTTAACTACAGTGCACTTATATATTAAATCAAATAAAATGTAATCTTTTCCCTTTCAAGGGAACTTACAATGCATCCTCTAAAAGTCACTATGGGTGACGCCATCAGCATGACTGGTGTCTGAAACACGTCAATAACATTGGCCAGCGACAGCCAATGACATCACTACTGGCGCGACCATAGTATAAAAGGACGCTGGCAGAGCACATCATCCTTTTCTTTGTCTTCAGGGACTGTTTTGTCTGCATTAAAACTTTTAAATATTTTATTCCCATTATGGCTACCACTAGCAAGAAGTTGAGTAATTTTGTAGATCCGTGCCCTCGTTATTTGACATCTGATGATATGCACAAAATTTGCATCTTTTGTTTGGGTGAGGAACATGCGTGCTCTGTCTTTGAGGGTGCAGTGTGTGCAAACCATGAGCATCTCTCTGCTCTCATCTGTCTCTATTCTCGAGTGAGGATGGGAGGAAGGGAGAGGAAGAAAGAATCTCAGGGGCATCGTTCATGTGAGACACTCACACGTTTCTGTATTTGGTTGTATTGTGAGCATTTGCAGTACATGTGCTGCAAACTGATGAATATGTTCGTAATTTACTGGTGCTTTTTCTATTTGCATGTGTTTTCTTAAGTTACAGCGTTCACACGGCGATGAGAGTAAGTAACATCTACTCTCCTTCCCTTAAGGCAAACATTTGCCTTCATGTTTTTCCTTTTCCTCTAATCGAGTCATTTTATTAGGCCTCTACTTCTGTGTTAGCCCGTTCAGTATTGTAGGCTCTTTGTGAAGACTCCTCTAATTAAGAATTTTTGGGTAGCATGCCCTCTGCTCTGGGCTTCCCCTCATTTCCTGGGACCTTTGGGTTGAATGGCCTGCAGACCTCCCCTATTTGGTCCCTTTGTAACGTTAAGCCTTATCAGAAGATATTACAATTGATAAAATGGGGTCAGATTATACTGTGTGAGATATTGGAGTGTTTAAAAAGATGAGATGAACAACAGACATATAATGAATAAATAAAGTGTATTTACAATATTCACAGGGAACTTAAAACAACACAATAAAACTAGAAAACCTAGGCTGTTAAAAGCACAGAGTCTTTCAGTTCCATACCATAAAACATTCCTTAAGAATCCTAGTGTGCTGTAAGTCCCAATGTGAATGTGATGAGTATCCACCAGTGTATATACAAAAGTCCACGGAAGTGATAATTCAAAAGTGCTGGAAAGGTAAGTTCACAAAAGGTGCTTTCACACCAGAAGAACCTTTTCATAGTTCCTAGAACTATTGGTGGAAGTTGCCAATTTTTGGTGTGTTTGCACCGCAGGAACTAGAAACACCAGCTACCCGGCATTTATAAAAAGCCATGAAAACATATTTACTCCACGAATGGAGAAAACAGCGATAATGGAATTAACCTTTTGTTAATGCTTTTATTTGTTTGTTTGCTAAATGCCGCGATTAAAGGCGTCACTGTCGGCTCTGCTTCAGAGTTCCTGCTGCTGCTGCGAATGCAACCAGGAAAACGGCCTGAGGAGGAAACTGGTTCTCTAGGAACAACCCTGTTGGCTAGTTCCCAGAACTACACAGTGTGAAAGCACCTTATGGATACATTAAAACTGCAGGAAAATGTGGCCCAAATCCGATTTTTTTTTTTTGGCTCATATGCTACCCAAATCTCTCAGTTTTTTTTTTTCATGACACTGAGAACAGCACAAACCACATGGAATCTGATCTGGTCGATTCTGATTTGGGCTACTATCATTTGTGGACAGACGGAGAAGCCACTACTGATGGAGACCCAGTTAATTTTGGTTATAGCCCTTAAATATAACATATACTGAATATAATATAAAGTATAAAATATGACCTCAACAAAAAAAGATACATTTGTAAAATCCAAATGAGCTTTACCGATCTTTATTGGAAAGGGTTTAAACAATGTTTTTCATGCTTGTTTAATGAACCATAAACAAATCTGCCATCTGCTGATGACCAGTAGTTCCATGGAGATGTTTGGAGGCTACACACTTTCTTCTTTGGGAAACACTAGTTAAGTCTAGACTTGCAAAAGTTGTTTTTAAGGGCAGTTTCCCTATAGTTGTTCAGACGATTGAGTGATGTATAAAACTGTACATTTCTCATTTATCACCATCATCTTCAACTTATACCAAAAATGGAATTATGCCCAGGTATGAATAGCAGGATATGTGCGGAACCATTATGAGAATGTGACTGCAACTTCTACGGTAGCCAAGAGAGCTCAACATGCTGCAAATGATAAAACACCAGCAAATTAAGAAAACATCTTCATCTGTTTGACAACACATGTGCTGCAAATACTCACAACACAACCAAATAAACGCGCTGCAACTGTGATTAATAAAAAAACACTTATTACCATGGTAAATTTTCATAAGGGTTTTTGGGATCCCCTTGAAACATTTTCCTTACAAAAACTAACCATGGTTTTATTATAGTAAAAGTCTAGTAACCATGTTTGACTACCATAACCACAGTTTTAATACAAATATCATGGTTAAACTATGGTTAGTGTAGCAAAACCACGGCTATTTTATGGTTACCATGGTTTAACTATAAGTAACCATGTATTTTTTTTGGGGGGGGGGGTTATTTGTAGTGAAATCATGGGTAATTTTTGTAAGGGTGCCATTGTGGTCTGTGCTACTTGCAATGCGTTTCTGTATTTGTTTGAGTTGTATATGCAGCACATTTCTGTATTTGGTTGTGTTGTGAGTATTTGCAGTACATGAGCTGTCAAACTGATGAATATGTTCATAATTTACTGGTGCTTTTTCTATTGGCATGTGTTTTCTTAAGTTACAGCTCTCTCGGCCACCGTAGTTTAAAAACCAGTTGAAATTTAGAAAACCAGTTTGCATATAATTTGTAAATAAAAATGTGTTTAATAGCATTATGGTTAAAAAACTGCGATTTTTTTGTTTTGTTTTAGTATTTTTAATAGGAATACAAATGTTTTGTTACATTTAAAACATACAAGAGAACAAACAAACAAAAATAAACAAACAAAAATTGGAAATAATTTAATGATAAATGATTTTATTTATTACAATATATTTACAATATTTGAATAATCTTTCCAAAAGTTAGAACTTCAATACATTTTGTACTATTAAAGTGTCATTTTCAATATGACTAAATCAAGATTAATCAAAGGATTTTGATATTTTGCTTTCTGAAACAAGAGCTAAATATGCAGCAATTTACCAAGAAAAAAGCATATTTGAAAAGAGAGAGCAACATGACAAACAGTATATTTCAAAGGAATTTTACAGAAGACGCAAAGCATTACCCAGACCATCAAATCTACATATGCATGTATGCAAACATCAGATGTTGTATTTGTTCATGTCCTTTTTACAACCCCAAATCAGAAAAAGTTGGGACAGTATGGAAAACGCAAATAAAAAAAGAAAGTAGTGATTTCTAAATTTACTTTGACTTGTATTTCATTGCAGACAATATGAACACAAAATATTTCATGTTTTGTCTGGTCAACTTCATGTCATTTGTAAATATACATCCTTTCCTGTCATTCAGACCTGCAACACATTCCAAAAAAAGTTGGGACAGTAAAGCATTTACCACTTTGTAATGTTGCCATTCCTTTTCACAACACTTAAAAGACGTTTAGGGACTGAAGACACCAAGTGATGAAGTGTTTCAGGTGTAATTTTGTCCCATTCTTCCTGCAAACAAGTCTTAAGGTGGGCAACAGTACGGGGTCTTCGTTGTCGCATTTTGCGCTTCAAAATGCGCCACACATTCTCTATTGGAGACAGGTCGGGACTGCAGGCAGGCCAGTCAAGTACCCGTACCCTCTTCCTCCGCAGCCAGGACTTTGTAATGTGTGCAGAATGTGGTTTTGCATTGTCTTGTTGAAATATGCATGGACGTCCCTGGAAAAGATGTCTTCTTGAAGGCAGCATATTGTGCTCCAAAATCTCTATGTACTTTTCAGCATTAATGGTGCCATCACAGAAGTGCAAGTTACCTTTGCCAAGGGCACTGACACAACCTCATACCATGACAGACCCTGGCTTTTGGACTTGTTGCTGGTAACAGTCTGGATGATCCTTTTCTTCTTTGGTCCGGAGCACACGGCGTCCATTCCTCCCAAAAAATACCTGAAATACTGATTCATCTGACCACAGTACACGTTTCCACTGTGTGATGGTCCATCCCAGATGCCTCCGAGCCCAGAGAAGTCAACGGCGCTTCTGGACACTGTTAACATAGGGCTTCCTTTTGGCACAGTACAGTTTTAACTGGCATTTGTGGATGTAACTACGTATTGTGGTACTTGACAAAGGTTTGCCAAAGTAGTCCTGAGCCCGTGTGGTGATATCGCTTATAGATGAATGCGGATTCTTGATGCAGTGCCGCCTGAGGGATCGGAGATCACGGTTGTTCAGCTTAGGCTTGCGCCCTTGTCCTTTACGCACTGAAATTCCTCCAGATTCCTTGAATCTTTTAATTATGTTATGCACTGTTGAAGGTGAAATATCCAAATCTCTTTCTATCTTTCTTTGAGGAACATTGTTTTTAAACATTTCAATAATTTTCTCACGTATTTGTTGGCAAACTGGCGATCCTCGGCCCATCTTTGCTCCTAAAGGACTAGACCTTTCTTGGATGCTGCTTTTGTACCAAATCATAATTACAATCAGCTGTTGACATCAACTGTTTCAAATCACATCATTATTTAACCAATTTACCTCATTACTAGCCCTAAATTGCTCCTGTCCCAACTTTTTTTGGAATGTGTTGCAGGTCTGAATGACAGGAAAGGATGTATATTTACAAATGACATGAAGTTGACCAGACAAAACATGAAATATTTTGTGTTCATATTGTCTGCAATGAAATACAAGTCAAAGTAAATTTAGAAATCACTACTTTCTTTTTTTATTTGCGTTTTCCATACTGTCCCAACTTTTTCTGATTTGGGGTTGTAGTTGTTCAGTTCAACATTGTTTCTCAAGTAGAAAAGTCTTAGTTTACATTGTAACATTAATACATTTACTGTAGCACAGTAAAGCAATGCCGCAATAAACTAAAAAAGGATTAATATGTGTGTAAATCTAGAGGTAAATCTGCTTAAAAAAATTATTACACATTTGAACATGGCCAGAATGTGTGTGCGTTGTGTTCAAATTTGTCGTCTTAACACGATTAAATTGGCCCCCTTTCCTAAAATTAAGTTTTAATAAATAAACTATGATTTATAAGTTGTTTTTCTTGTGTGGCCTGAAGTGCCCCCACAATGTCAAATATGTTAAGTTTTATTATCTTTGTCGAGACATTTGGTCCTCACAATGAAGGTTAAACAAGTACACACACACATGGATGCACATCTCTGTGCCAAATGACCTAAATGATGCCCTTTAGCTAGGGCTGTAGGATGTTAACAACAATGCCATCTCAATATATCTGGGGTATTTTTGTTGATGATGATGATAATGAAATGTTATGTTGAATGTGTTTTTTGCACTGGTACCGTGGCTGGTTTAGACCTGTCATAGATAAATCAATACGTGACCCTGGACCACAAATAGCCAAAAATACATTGTATGGGTCAAAATTATCTTCTTTTATTTAGAAGAGATATTCTTTATTTATTTTTTTTATATTGCCAAAAATCATTAGGATATTAAGTAAAGATCATGTTCCATGAAGATATATTGTAAATTTCGTACCGTAAATATGTCAAAACTTTATTTTTGATTAGTAATATGCATTGCTAAGAACTTCAACTTCAAATAGTTGTATCTCAGCCAAATATTATCCTATCCTAACAAACTATACATCAATGGAAAGCTGATTTATTCAGTTGATGTATAAATCACAATTTAAAAAAATTGACTGGTTTTGTGGTCCAGGGTCACATATGACACAAACACCACCTGTAGGTGGCGACAAATATTTAATGAATAATTTAGTTCTTGACCATTTATAAAGTGTGTTCTTCAGGCATCCAGGTGTGTATTATGAATACATTCACAAACATGACTAGTCAAGGGTCTGAATACTTCTGAAAGTCACTGTATATAAAAATATGATTACATTTAATAATCAGTAAATAGTTTGTTTAATTATTAGGCTTTTATGTGCATTTGAGAACATATAAATCAAATCCTCATTCAATGCCTTTGGCTTTCAACTCATCCTTCACTCTCTTCAGGTAGTCAGGGTCTGGATAACCATAGCTGTAACACAACAGAAAAGTTCAGATACACTGATAATTTACATGGAACCCAAATAAGTAAAAGCAGATTTTAAATGAACTCATACTTTAGAGGCCCGCTGTGTGTACTGGTCTTATGATGAATATCATTCCAGGTGACTACATTATCTAAACCAGAGGTTCTAGAGATCCCAAAAGTAAAGATCAGTTTCTGATCAAAAGCCCTCTGCAGCAGTCTGAGCACTTCATTTCCTTCATGATTGTCAGGCAAGTACGCACGACATTGTGTCCCACGATAAGGCTTTCCTGGGTTTGGATGCTTTTTCTAAAATAAGGATGAAAAAATTCATGTATTACAATAACTGTAAACAAAATACTAGGAGGTCACATATGTCCCTCTGTTTTTTTGAGGCTGTAGTTTTGTTTAAGGGGTAGTTTTAAGGGTAGGGTTTAGGGTAAGTTGATAGAAAATACAGTTTATACAATAGAAAAACCATTACGCCTATGGAATGAACCCATAATGATAGAAATACCAGTGTGTGTGTGGGGGGGGATGGGGGGTAGACTTTAACGCCTTCATTGCACAAATTTGCAAAAATGTGCTCTGTTACAGTCACACCTGTAAGTGTGTGTGTGTGTGTGTGTGTGTGTGTGTGTGTGTGTGTGTGTGTGTGTGTGTGTGTGTGTGTGTGTGTGTGTGTGTGTGTGTGTGTGTGTGTGTGTGTGTGTGTGTGTGCGTGAGAGAGATGGGGGGGGGTTCTTTACTCTTTATATTTTTAGAGTTTAACACCTTCATTGCTGTATGTTTTTTCTATATTGGGCTGTTTTGTGGATTGTGCCACCCAAACATTTCTCTGTGTTTTACATATCAGTGCCACAAAAGTCAAGTTTTGTATTATTCTGACAAATAATAATAATAAAAATATAAATTAGAATCATTAGTTTTTTTTATATCCTGATTATGTTTGCTGTTTTTCTGCAGCTAAATTTATTTATTTATTTGTTTGTTTCTTAATCGCAAAAATCAATTCACAAGATCAATTTTAGAACAGGCACTACAACATGGGCTTTTCATCTAATGTACTCTGCAGTTATACAATAAAAATAAAAAGTTCTGTTTTTCAATTATTAAATTAATAAATGAAATTTTACATATTCTTACCATTTGAATACCATCTGGTATGTTGTAGTATATTTCAATAGTGCCACGTTGTGGATATCCAGGGAGACTCGATCTGCTCTTTCTTACAGTCATTGTTCCTTCCGGTTGGTTTCCCTCCAATTTCCCAAACACTTCTTTACACACAGGACAGATGGATCCCAGACTCTTCACTGACATATTGATACATTCCTGACAGAATTCATGCCCACATTTCAGTTTTGTCTTGTTGGTGAAACTGTCCATACAAATAGTGCATGTCTCCTCTTCAGCTTGAGCACCTTTACTGTCATGTTTAGAATTATCTTTCAATTCTTCATTGAAACCAGTATCTGTTTCGCCTCTCCCTCTAAAATTCACTCCCTCATCCCGTCCTGCTCCACCCACTGCTCCTGGACCATAATCAGGCATCTGATTATATTTGATTCCTCTTGCATGAGGGATGTCACCTGAGTAACCAATCAGTTTCTTCATCTTGTCATCAAACACGTTCTTCTGAAGTTTCTTCTCAATATCAGCAATAGCAGGACCGAGATGTTCTGGCAGTCCAACGAGCTTCCAGGGACTGAATACATCTGCTGCAACAACACAATAATGCTGCTGCTGAAGTTTCTGTACTAGTGGAGTCACAGTAGTTTTATCTGTAGGGTTTTTGAGTTCACAGCTGACAGCAGATGAGGCTAGTTTCAGGTACAGATGTGTTAAAGCTCTGAGGGCATGACTTTCAAGATTAAAATGCTGAAATACTTTGGATCGAGCCTGAACCTTAATTACATTTTTCTGCAGTTTTTCTTCATTAAATGACACACTGTACTTTATTTCAAGCTGTGATATTTGTTCCTGATAGGAAAGTTTTATCAGATCCCAATGAACCTTGTCCATCTCAAGTTGAGTCTGAAGGTATTTTGTGTCCATCTGCAGTAAAGATCTGCTTTGTGGAGAAATGTTGTTATCTACATCCATTTCATTTGATTTGTCTTTGAATTGTTGTTCCACTCTTGTTGTCTCTCTTCTAATCAAGTCTGTAAATTTCTTCGGTCCAAAGAACTGGCAGTCACTGGCAGACATGGTGAACATCATCTTTGTCTTCTCTGACTGGATGTTACGAAGGGCCTCCTTCACAATATCTGAATCCATGTCATTATGATTAATGGTAGCTACGCTAAAACTATCCACACATCCCATGACAAGCTTCTGAAAGTCCTCAGAGGCTTTGGAGACAGAATCAGGGCTTGATCTCTGGGTGGGTTTGAATGAGACTGACACTTCTGCTTGCATAAAGACTCCATGTTGTTTCTCAATTAGCTCCAGCTCCTTTCTGTAAGCATGAAGCATGTACCAACAATGAAGGAGGGGAACAGGGAGTCCATCTGAGGTCTCATGGGTCATTTTAAACGTTTTTGTGATCTCAGCATCTTTTGAAGCTCTGTTAGCTGTAACATCATCCTCACTATAGTTTGTGTCTTCTGATACTGCTGAAGTCACAGGTTTAGTGCTGTTCACCTAAAAACATATGATGGGATTTCATTTAAGAATTTCATACCCACAGCTAAATGAAGATAACTGAATTAATACCAAATTATTGCTACAGGTCATATGAGTTTATTACCACTACTGTACTAAGAGTCTGAACAGAAGTAGCTTAACAGTTACAGGAACACTTTATTTTGATCATCCACTTCAGACATTCTACTAATAAGTAACTTTGCATCTACATGTCAACTAGCAGTCATTACAGTATTAGTAGACTGTCTGCATAATATCTTCTAACGCTTTATTGTGATGGGTCCACAATATACTGACTGTGAGAAACTTTGCAAGTATATGTCAACTTATTCTACTAACCCTAAACTTAACCTAACAGTCTACTCTGAGAGTTAGTAGACATGTAGTTGAAAATGAATGAGAATTAGTTGACGTAGTTGCAAGGTCACTTATAGTTAGTAAAATGTCTAAAGTGGACTATCAAAATAAAGTGTAACCACAGTTACTAGTGTGTATTGTAGTAGGTCCATCAGCTGCATATGCTCTCAGCAATCGAAAGCTTAAAAACCGATGAATAAACTGATGAGATGATTGTGCCTTTGCTATAATTCTAGATGAAGTAAGCATGATACCTTTGATGATGGAGCTTTGTTCTCCTTCAGGGACTTTTGTGGTTCAGTCACAGAATGTGCTTCATCCAGATAAATCTGAGCAGTCACTTCCTTATCTTCTTTAACTTTACCATCCTTATAATCTTTAAACTTAAGAGATGCCGTTCTGTGATATTTTAAAACCTTTAGAGCTACAGGGAAAAAAATAAGAGTACATTTAGTACACAGCCTTAAAACAATAACATAGAGGCAACTGTAACATTTTATTTGATTTAAAATACAGAAGTGGAGTGTGTCTAACAGTGTGTGTTCTGGTATCTGGTTTATGAGGACACACACATGTGAATAATGTCATGGGTACTACAACATAAACATGGTTTATGAGGACACATCCTGCACTCTCAAAAGCTGTCACTGGGGCGGTACCTTTTCAAAAGGTACATGTTTGTATCTAAAGGGTCCATTTTGGTACCTTAAAGATACATATTAGTACTTAAAGTGTACATATTTGATCTTAATAGGTACAAAAGTGTACCTTTTGAAAAGGTACCGCCCCAGTGACAGCTTTTGTACCTTTAGTTCTGAGAGTGTGTGTCAAAAATTGCCTGTAGTTTTGTGTGAGGTGTAGGTTTAGGTTAAGGTAAGGGGATAGAAAATACAGTTTGTACAGTATAAAAAATATTAAGCCTATGGAGAATCCCCATAAACCACATATGCAAGTGTGTAAGTGTGTGTGTGTGTGTGTGTGTGTGTGTGTGTGTGTGTGTGTGTGTGTGTGTGTGTGTGTGTGTGTGTGTGTGTGTGTCTTTCCAGCACTGACAACCACAAAACATTAAAATTAACTGAACTTATAACTAAGTTAATGAAACTCGCACAAAACTGCCTAAACTCACAGAATTTATTCATACAGTCGTTTTATTTAATGGAAAAAGCATTCAGTTACAGATGTGTAAAATCAATAAAGGTCAATGTCATAAAGATCAACAACTCTGATTCAAAGCTTGCATTTTTCTTGGATTACTGGCTGATTCTGAGAACAGAATATATGAAAGTCCATTAACTAACCACTCTGGAAACCTAGTATTAATTTTACACGAGCCATAACAACACATTTAGGACCTCAGAGGATGCCAACCTCTGATCCCCAACAACATGCAGAATTAACAAATTTTGCCATAAGTTAATATATTAAGTTTCTACAATGTATAAATATATTGTAGAAACTTAATTTCCTGTAAAGTGCTTTGCAACGATTGTATCGTAAAAAGCGCTATACAAATAAACTTGAATTGAATTGAATTTATACCATAATTAAAGGAATTTGTCAGAAAAGGAGGTTTGTATGTGTGCAACAGTTCAGTAAAGCTTTATGGACTTCTCAGCGCAGTGATTTGATTGGCTAATTCAGTTATCTGTTGTATAGTCAGTTATGAGAGGCACTAAATGTTCTAACATGTTCCTACATTTATTCAGTTTCTGTGCTTGCTCTTTCAGCAAATTTCAAGCAACTTTATTGGATTTTTAAAGCAGGCTCATTTTATTGCCATTAAAACAAGCTACATTTTCTTTGTTTGTAATTTAATTCAGCCATGGCCCATAAATCAAACTGTAGTCTCTTACATGACAGATGGAAATACTGACCTTTAATCTTCACATTTGATTCTCAAATAAAGTAATTTGAAGCATACTGGATCAAGACGTAACACTTGTAGGCCCAACGTGTTGGCAGGCCAGCTTTCCTTATGATCATTCCATGCACAAGAACATGCTCAACTATAGTGCTTTATATTTCACCAAGAACACATGACCTTTGACCTTGTCCACTTTGTCTCCCACTACCAGGATTCATTTTCCAAACACATACGGTAATCACCTGTGCTCCTGTTCATATCATCCTGAGATTCTGACTGCTGTGTCATCAGTTTTGCTGATCAATGTTCACACATGGATAAATGTGTGCTATTTGTGTTCATTCTGTGATTCTTGAGGTAGTTATATTGTGTGTTTGTGTTTTCTACATGAGAACATGGTTAAATATGTGCAAAATGATGCCATTCTTGAGTAGAGTTCTGCAGAAAACACTGAGCAAATTGGAACATGTGTGAAATGTGTTAAAAGTTTTGAGAAACGTATCTTTGTTTCAAGAACTGAATGAATGGTTTGGAAAATTGTGCCAAATGAATCAGATATAGTGTGTTAGCAATCGAGAAAAACTGTAATATGGTCAAATATTGTATGTATTTGAGCTATTTCAGATACTAGCATACATGAGATTTAAATTGAAACTGTATTGTATATATGATATTCTCTCACCTGTTGATGGTGTTATCTGCACCTCTGCACATGATGGATCATCCATGAGTTTAACGCTGTGGACAGATGGTTTTCCTTCCAGTCTGGATAACCAGCTCTGAAGGGCTTTGTGTAATCTTGCTCTCCATCTCTCTGGAAATGGTTCTGTCCAGTCCACTTTGATTTTAAACTTAGCTATATCCAGTGGTGCTGAGGGTTGTGGCGTTTCATCACCAGCTGTGTAAATGTCCTGTTATAGGAAAAACAGTTATGAATGCTGACTTTCCATATTTGATATTGATGGTATTATTAGAGCATTTCATTTGTTAATTGTAATTTGTATTTGTAAATTCACAAATGGCTGCAGTAATAAAGAAAAAGAGCATCCTCATCTCTTAAAACACTGAGGGAGAGAATGATCTGGTGAGATTGAACACTAAACTGATGTGAATGGTATGATTACCAGATAAACACCAGATACAAAGACTGGGAGCAAAAATGTGAAAAAAAAGAAGTTTCAATTGACCAGCAAATTGCTTGTTTGATAATTATTACAAACGCGTGTATCAATTTTCATTTGCACAATATACTTTGGCATTTAATCATGAGTATGAAATTACTGATATTCTGGTATGATAATGGTGCTCAGAAAATCTATTGCTCAAGCTCTAGTGTTTAGTCAATACCTCCTCTAGCTGTAAGTGTGGCTGATTCATGGTCATGTTTAGATGCATCATGTAATCCAGAGATGGTCCAGCGTCTTGACCCTCAGCGTCTGCTGTATATAAGTCCTAGCATTAAAAAACAAAACAAAAAAACATGAGAATCTGTTAAAAGATTTCAATTATACATTTAAAAAATGACAACACTATTTATATATTTCAACTAAATATGTCTGGATAAGACATTCCTGTAGACCCTCATACTTTGTAAGTACCGTAGTACTGTAAATACAACAGACTGCAGCCTATTGCAATTTTCTATTGTTTTACTCATGTGGCACAAACAATAGATACAGTCAACTATATACTGTGGACGAGGTTTAGAGCGAGTAAAAACAAAACTCACTTACCACATTTACCCATTTTGTTCCTAAACAAATAGCATGCCTAAACGCTGTTGCATGTTTTGCACATCAAATAAAGCAAATAATCCAAGCAACTGAAAAAAAAAAAGCTAAAATTACAATGTTTCCTATTTTAATAACGATACAAGAATAGCCATAGTAATGTGTTTTTCATTGATTGCCACAAATCAACAACTATTCTCAATATGTTACTATTTAATGGGAGCTAAAAAAAAGAGAGAGAGACAGACGTGCTCAAGGAAAAAGACATGATGCATTTTAAAGAGTTTACTATCAAATGGTGAATGAGTCACTGGCTATGTTTACATGCACCCAAATAATCTGTTGGTAATCGAATTGATGGATCAATCGAAGTGAAAAGTCTTCATGTAACACCTTAATCATGGCCTTTTTAATTAAATTTTATTTTTTGGAAAGTGTACAACATAAGGGTTTTATAAAGGTGATTATAAAGTTCTTCTTCACTAGATGGAGTCATAGGATACGAAATGAATCTTTAAAGCCTAATCCCTTTTCTCTGAGTTTCCATTAGTTAGATCATTATAAGTTTTATATATCTTTATCTCTGTGTGTATCACATTAGCGATGTTCCAGAGTAACCCTTTCATTGCTGTAACCCCAATAACCAGAATACCAGATGACTGAACGCATGTGCCCACAAACCACCGGGGCTTGGGCCCGTCATCACTTTTTGCAGCTATATTTTGTTAACTGTTCTGTTTATGCCTTTGTATATTATTGAACTTATGGTCATAGTAGCATGTGACTTCAGGAAAATGACCTAGTTTATGATATTTATCTTGAGTGCTCATCAAACCAAAGGGCATATTTACGGTGCAGGATTTGCATTAAAGGGATAGTTCACCCAAAAATGAAAATTCTGTCATCATTTACTCACCCTCAAGTAGTTCCAAACCTGTATGAATGTGTTTGTTCTGCTGAACACAAAGGAAGATATTCTGAAGAATGTGGGAAACAGAGCAGTTCTGGGGCACCATTGACTTCCATAGTATTTTTTTTCCTTCTATGGAAGTCAATGGTGCCCCAAAACAGCCTGGTTACAAACTTTCTTCAAAATATCTTCCTTTGTGTTCGGCAGAACAAAGACATTCATACAGGTTTAGAACTACTTGAGGGTGAGTAAATGATGACAGAATTTTAATTTTTGGGTGAACTATCCCTTTAAGTCATAAAAACAAAGCATTGGCATTTTATAAAAGAGTGAGAAGACTTAACCCTTAAATGCATGAATGTTTCACCAATCATTATTACATATTCGGGTCTTTAGCGACCCGGACCAATATATCCAGCACGGCTGGATCTCTAACGGCTGCAATAGCAAAAAAAACTCTCTTGATATTTTAAGAACAATTACAGAAGATTAAAATAGGGCATATTTCTTTACCTTTTGAAACTTAGAAGGGTTCAATTTGAGCAGATGATTTTACCATCGCTGTCATCATCAAACATATTCTCAAAACTATAATTTTCAATGACTTCAAAATCAATATTTTGATCACTGGCAGCTTATTCACCACATCCAGCATCAAATGACAGTGACATTTATATTTCATTGCATACAGTAGCTAATTGCTCTGCAGTAGCCATTCAAACCAGTTCAGTTTTTGCTGATGATATTCTTTTGTTTTATGACTGCGGTAATTATGTCAAACATCACGTCATCATTGTGTATCAAACAGTTTGATCCTCGAGGAATAAATATGAATTGCACATATTGAGTCATCAGATTTGTAAATATAGTTGCGCAGGAAAAATATACTTACACATTTACATACCTCGGGTCTAGCGACCCTATACACTTTAAAAAAAATTGAATCAGAAAACAGGCATTCTTTGATATTTGTTTTTCTTTTAATATTGTTTATAATTAATAGATTGAGTAATACTTAGAAAGTTGTTGTCTGAATGAACTTTAAAAGAAGAAGGAGGGAGAGGGTAGTGAATGGTGTCCCGGGTCACTGAAGACCTGAGGTATGTATTTAAGGGTTAGTTGATTAAGAAAGTTATACAATAGTTTTTGAATATTTACTTTTTTAAACACTTAATTGTAGTACAGATGTCAGGAAAAATTGACCATGTCTATTACTAGGGTATATATTGTTTTGTTATCATTATCAGTGTATCACAGTCATATTTTAATAAACTGTACTGTATCTGTAGACATGTTTGAAGTTGTATTAGGAGGGCTGTAGCTGTCAAGAGTTTGTGACTGTAACAGAAAGCATGGAGTCTACAAGCTGATCCATGTTATCCAGCATGATTGAGAAGCTCAGAGCAGCTTCTGCACACATCCATGTAAGTAATCTGACCTTTTGTATCAACATTAAGCAAAATGATAATAATAATAAAAAAATATAAATAAATAAATTGAAAATTATTTAACTGATTTAATGATTTACCCCACTGATTTACAAGATTGTGAGTAGCTGATCAATGTGTGTGTGTGTGTGTGTGTGTGTGTGTGTGTGTGTGTGTGTGTGTGTGTGTGTGTGTGTGTGTGTGTGTGTGTGTGTGTGTGTGTGTGTGTGTGTGTGTGTGTGTGTGTGTGTGTGTGTGTGTGTGTGTAGTGAGAAAGAGAAAGAGAGAGAGAGAGAGAGAGAGAGAGAGAGAGATTTATAAATGGTCTACTAACTCACATATTCGTCAATGTCCATTGCTTTGAAGGTCTGTTCCTCCAAACGGCAGCTGAAAGACAATTTAGCTTTAAGTAAATATCGGAATGAGTATGTTTTACAAAAAATGTAGGCCTACATTGCTAAAATGTATAAGATAATGTCGTTGAATTGCACCCCGCATTTGTTGTCAACGGTTCGCTTTGTTAATATCAATAACAGTAAAACACATTTAGTTTCATTTTCATTTCATAAAGTGTGTACAGTTATGTGAAGAAAAAAATATATAATTTAAATTAGTTGCGTTTTGATTTCTGTCTTCACACACTATGCATGTAGTTTCTTCTTCTTTAGACCGCAGACGTCGATGATTGACGGTCAAAGTAAAGGACAATAACATTATTACATTACCTGCGCATTTCGAGAATATTACTTCCAGATAATACTGTCGACAATATTACTGACACACCAGAGTACAAAACTGTGTCTTAATCTTGTACCTACCGAAGACCGAGAGCTGAGTGAAACTAGAGTCAGTCTTCAGCTCGATCAGACGGCTGTTCAAAGAAACGAAAATGAAAGTTCATGAGGCAGCAAAACAACACGTTTAAAAAAACAGTTTTTGTTTTAAAGAGAGGAGGGTGTGAATCTGTGTGTAATATTTGTACAGGGACGTGCTCATGGATGTCTCAAAGACCCCCAAACCACCTTTTATACGAATAAATATGATAGCCTATACAAACCAAGACCAGGCTGATTAATATAGACAATAATCTGTAGCCTATATAGGGTGAATTGCCCTAAAGTGGGACACTGCCTAATGTGGGACACTTAAGCTCTAGTGTTTGTAGCTCCCCCATAAATACATGAATGCCAGCAAAGCTGTGGTGTCATGTGATCAAAATCACATAACCTCTAAAATGTCCAGTCATATATGAAGGTGGAGCAATCATCAAACAGGAAGCACCTTGTATAAAGACCACCCAAATGTCAGTGACATAGAGTTTTGACAAATTTGATATTAAGGAGTATAAATTAATTTAAAACAAAACAATCCTTATACTTTTTGGCCTAATGTGCTTATGAAATGTTTGTCCATCAAAAAACAGTATAACTTTGTATGTATAAACTATGTATTTTATATTTTAATACAATTTCTGAGTGTCCCACTTTAGGAACACAACTGTCCCACATTAGGAAACTGCAGATTTTCTCAGACAACTTGCACTTAGAGCACTAATATGCCTATCATTTCTTTTATGAATGTGTTATCTGAATTTCCCCTTTGGATATGATTAGGACACATTCTGAGGTTTTTAAAATGGTATTGGGTGTGGATTTAATGTTTTGGCTACACATCACAATATGTCACAGAAATCCAAAATGCAAAAAATGTCCCACATTAGGGCAATTCACCCTAGGTGGAGTATACTGTAGCTTCAGGCACATGAGCACTGGACTATAGACTGGACAAACATGAAACATTGGGTTTATGGACTCGTATTTTATCCAGAGCTAGAAGTTAAAATACCTTAATGATGAATTTGTTTCTTACAAACACAACCTTTCACTTATTGTGATGTTTAGTATTATTGTGAAGAATATCACACCTGGTAAACACAGAAGCTTGTGAACAAAACCTCATTGGTTCTTGTGCATCACCCAAAGCTTTGAGCTTCAGCATTTTCCATATTTGATCATGTATGTGTTGTTCATTGTTGAGATGGAAATGAAAGCCTAAATTAAATCTGTTTATCATATAAAGTATCTCATATATTTATCTCTTCACAAGAATTGGATTATTTAGGGCCTAATGTAAATAACTCTTTAAGATACCTTTACAGTTACTGTTATGGAAATTATGATGCATGAAAATGCACATTTTAATCTAAATGATTGCATTTATTTTGCATTTTCTTGTTATTTGGCGTGAGGTTTAGTTGGGTAGTGTGTGCAGGCTAAAATCATTTGTCTTATGGCAAATGAGTGAGAGTTTGCAACCCCACATCAGGTTATACACAGATTGATTTGTATTCACTTGTTTGATGTCAGCTGTGACTGACAGAGATGTGCAATTATTTATATTTTTCTTGTAATTGTAGGTGTAATTTATAGTGTTTTTTGTAAGTTGTTTGACTGACAGGGACGGTCTCCCTGACAAATCTTCAGTAAGTCTTACTGAGACAATAGTGATCAAATCTGACTCTCCAGTTCATGAGCTCCCTCTGCTGTAATGTGACAGAGGGAGGACTCAAATGTATAAAGATGGTTTGAGAGATGAACGACTGTGAACACTGAAAACAAACCTGTTTGTGCTAACACACTTCTGACTACAGAGGAACTGAGTATACTGACCTTTGGACAGTTACACTGCTGTTATCAGATGACGTAACACCCAGCAATAACTGAATGGTGCGAGTTTAGACTCTCTCCCAATCGGACTCATATTATTTAGTCTTTCAGTGAAACAGGAGCTTTTCTCGAGAAATGAACTACAGGCAGAACTGCTGGATCAGCCTCGAAGCATTGCTCTCAGCTGAGCAGAACTGAATTTCCATTCTTTGATATACTCAATCGCTTATTTAAAGAGAGGCAGGTACATCACCTACTGCTTAAAATTATGCAAGAAAATGCAAGAAGTCATTATACATTTTAAATGTGCAGCATAAAATGGAAACAACGATGAGAGTCCCTAGCTGAAAACGGTAACGCTTTACAATAAGGTGTCATTTACATTAGTTAGTTCATAGTGCATTAACTAATGTAAACAAACACAATTTGAGATTTAATAATGCATTAGTAAATGCTGAAATTAACATTAAGATTAATAAATGTTGTGGAAGTACTGTAATTCTTGATGTTAACTAATGAATCTTATTGTAAAGTGTTACCCTGAAAACCTATATAATGGCTTTACAGTATGAGCACAATGCAATCATCTGATTGTTGGACTCAGTCTTAGGCGTCTGCATCGAGGTCTTATCCGGTTGTTGTTTGGTTGAAGAGGGCTGTGAACGCCAATTAAACAATTAACTAAAAAAATTAAAAAAGTGTAAAATATACAAAGTGAAGCAGTGCATAGAAAAGAATCTCAGAATGTTACGAACATAGACTTAAAAAAAGTCCTTTTCAGTATGCGTGTTTGATTTGAATTCTGTATTCTTTCTGTGTGGTATAAAGAGCTCACAATTACAGCACTTGTGGCATATATTGACAAACGTATTTTGATTGGACATGACACAAAAATTTGTTTGTAAGTGATGATTTCAAACCAGTAGTTTACTTTTATCTGTGGAACATAAAGGAATGTATTTTCATAAATGCCTTTTTTTTATGTCCATAAGGTAGCAACACATTTCAGTAGATGAAAAGTCATGAAATTCAGTAGATCCAGACAGACTGAGCAACTGATTCACAGACACTATGTAGCCAAGAGATAACCTGCATCACAATGAATGGGAGAAGTTAAAACAGCAGCTCGAGTAAAGTCCAGGAAGATGGCCGTCCAGTCAACTGCCTGCCCATGAAAGAGACTTTGGCTAAAATCATCCTGAGAAACACTGGCTTCTGTCATTTCTCCATGTGCAGCAGTTACACAGTTAAACACCTTTCTGTAACATGCCATTTCTATTTAACCAACAAAAGCAATAAGTCTATTCTGGGACATCATGCATCCGTTCACGGTATAGAAAAAGAGCACATCTGACCGTTTGGTAAGTCCATTTATGTTCCTTGGGAAAAACTCATCCAACACAACCCAACATAAAACAACTAAAACTTAGTCTCCATTTAAACGCTATAACTACTGCAGTGTTACATGCTCAGTTATTTACATCTGATTTAGCTCAATACTGTCATCAATTCTGAACACAACCAGATAAAACAGCACCTTACATCCATCTCAACTTTACATGAGTAACATACAGCTTTTACCAAAGGACAAGGTAATTAACTATTTCAATTCTCCTGAAATTTAAAGATGATTATTTTTAAATGCGCTAGGTTACACAGAAATACATGGTCTAAATGACACTCAACGGCTGTTTTATTTTTCTTTTGAAGCATACAATAGCCTACTTTTTTTCTTTAAATTTTTTTTAAAAAGTTTCTATGCACACTGAATTAAAGCCTTAGGCTGAGGTCCTTAACGTTATTTCACAAAACTTCAAGATGTGTAACATTTTGATCAACTTCAAGCCAGGGAAAATATCAACCTATTTCTTTTTTTAATACACAGACTGTATATACAGCCAGTACATCACATGAGCCGAGTCTAGTTATCCTTACAGATATGCAGAACAGAATAGAAAACCATACAGAGATTCCTGATCGTTTACTCAGCTTGACATGTTTGCCCTTTTATATTTGCTGCCACATCAAAAACAGGTTGACAATACATAAATAAAACAAAATAGCAACACACTTATTATACAGGGTTAAATGAAGTCCGATGGTATTCTGAATGTGCTAATATGCCACAGAAAACAGGACAAGAGCATTATCAGCAGTAAAGTGTCTATTCTGGAACAGTAATTGGTTTCATATTCTACATGACATTTACATTTTTTTTTTTTTTAAATCAACACAAATTTTACACATTATACTTTGTAGAAAAATATCCAGAAGCTGCACTGGGACTCTGTGAGGGATCAGGAAAGTATGAGCGCTCGGTTTGGGGTATGAGATTTTAAAGAGCGAAGGTACCGCCTTGCTTTCTCTGTCATGATCAGCTGGTCTTTCGTCCGTCCACAGACAACTGTTTCCCAGGCCGGAGACATCTATCAGAAAAAAAAATTAGCCAACTTTTTTTTTTTTTATGGACAATTTCATCCAAAATCCACCCACAATCCAAAATCAAAATCCACCCACATCTGCTGTTTTCTTTTGTAAATTTCATTTTGAACTTAAAACATTTTAAGACTGGATTGTTTCTTACAAACACGCAGCTTTTAGCTTCTCAAGACATTATCTGATGGACTGGAGAGGTGTGGATTTTTGTGGATTATTGTGATGTTTTTATCAGCCGTTTGGACGCTCATTCTGACGGCACCCATTCATTACAGACCATCCAATTGACCAATGTCTGTCTTCAGTGTTTTGCATAATAAAACACTTAACAGTTATGAACTGAGGAAAAAAAACTAAACATACTTGCTGTGTTGTGATAATATATTATGACTGCATATAATCTGTAAGCGTGATAAATGATGTTTTGTAAACGTGTCGTTGTCTGATCTAACAGCACTTACAGGTAATGGAGGACTCGGTTGCAGTGTGGGAGCCACAGGTTTAGTGGGCAGCCCGCTCTCATTTGGGTCAAGAATAAATCCTTGATCCAACACATTCTCTTCCTTTTTCACATCACAAGAGGTCACAAGATGGAGCGACCGCGCGACTTGAGCCTGGAGTTTCAAAACACAAAACACGCTTTAAATCTGTTCAGTGATACTGGACAAACAACACCATCGGTCCGGTTTCTGTACCTTCTGACTTGTTTTGACCATGTGTTTAATTTGCTGCTTTCGTGCAGCAACAGACTCACTGCAGTCAATGACATCCATAGCCAGAGATTTACGCACTTTCTTCATCGGCGGCCGGTACTGTTAAGAGACAAATAATTAAACAACAGCACCTGGCAAATAAACAACAACATTTATTTATGTATTTGGATGCTTTATGCCATGTCAGCATTTTATGCAGGAAAAAAAAAAATAATAATAATAAATTGAAAAATAAATGAAAATCAATTGGTCATTAAATCATTAATAAGCATTTAAAATGAAAGATGAAAACAAATCTGATATATGATAAATGGTCCATCAAGGACAAAAACAAAAAACACTAAAATGGGTATTATAAATTTGTGCATTAACTCCTTTGTAATATTTCTTAAGTTCTAGTTTTCACTTAATAGTGTTACGTCTAATGACATATTAATTTTGTTTCTATTAATATAAAGAGTGGTATTGGTGTTTGTATTGTTGTTCTCTTTCTTCCCCTCTCACTTTCTCTCTTTTCGAGTGTGTCTGTGTCTAATAGGTTAATGATGATCATCTGCGCTCATCCACCTGTGTGTGCGGTCCATGCCCTGATTGCTGCGTGTTTACTGGTTTCCAGTATAAGAACGGCAGAGAAGGTGTGGGGAGGGGGAGTTTGAGGTTGTTCCGCTCTCCAAGTCCATAAGGGCTGGTTGCATTTTTTTTCACTTTTTGATGAGTTACTTTGATGTTTTCCTGAATTGATGTTTTCTTTAATTATTTGTTAAGAGTTCTTTTTGGGTAATGTAGGGTGGAGGAGACCCATTAGTTTTCTCCTGTTTATTCGTTAGTTAGGGAGTGAGGGAAGTTATATGTGGTTTTGTTCATTTTCTTTTAAGTATAGGTAAGTTAATAGTTATTTTTCCATTTAGGTAGAGGTATTTTGGGGTTCTTTTGATTCGGGCCCTCCTCCCGAGGTAATATTTTCTTTGTATGTATTTGTTTTGTTACTCCTTTTTGAACTCTTGAGCTAAAATAAAAGGCACTTCAGCCAGGTCAAATTTAAGCCTGTGGTTGATTGTGATTTTTCTGGGCCTGGGGAGCTGGAGATCCTCAAAGTCTCTCCATTATTGTTCGTCGTTACGATCTACCCCTAGTTTGAAAGGGGACGACGTAACAATAGAGATACATTTAATGCTAGAAATTATTTATTTATTTGGATAAAACAATATTTAACTTTAGCATGTGATCCAAAAAAAATATGTTGCTAGTTTTACAATGTTGATAATATTTTATTTAATAATTTTTTATTTTATTTTATTATTAATTAATTATTATTACTTTTCTCAAAATAAGTATTGCACATTTATAAGATTATACTATGCGTTTTATGCCCTTGGCATTACATTTCAGAAAACTAGTTATGGCTACTTTCTGACTGTTTAATACAACAGCAAATGAAGGAATGACAGCAAATCTGACATCTTTCTGTATATGAATCTCTGTATATTTTTGTTTTCCTCTTTTGAAAGTTGTGGAAAAACTTTAGCTATTTAAGCAAATGAGATCACAAAAAAATTATATTTGCTGTTGTCTCCCATTCACCACTACAGAAGTTGGCCCAGATATGACTTCTGCTTCTGAGAAGCAAATGAAGAAAGGAAAACGTGAAAAAAAGTTGATTCGTTTTTGCCATGGTATCAAAATTGGTATTGACTTATTTTGACAAGTGCATTTTGTGTCATGAACCACCCTAGAACCTCAATGCAAACCTCCATCACTTTACCTCATCAGTAAAGAGATGTATTAAATAGATTTAAATTAATTCGATATAGAACACCAGAAATCATTGCTGCTCTTAGTGAGGACTTAAAGAATCATAATTGGAGCGATGTTTATGCAAGTAAAGATCCTAATAGTGCTTATGATGCTTTTTTGTCCATATTAATCGAAAAATACGAAAAACATTGTTTGTTTAAGAAGACTGTAATGAAGCAAAAAAATGAGGATAAACCTTGGATTACTAAGGGAATAGAGAAAGCATGTAAAAAGAAAAATGCATTATACAGGAAATTTATAGCAACTAGAACTATACAAGCGGAAAATAAATACAAAATAAATAAAAATAAATTAATAAGTATTATCAGATTTAGTAAAAAGGACTATTATAATAAGTTATTGGACAAGCATAAGAATAATATACAAACAACATGGAAAGTACTTAATAGTATAATTAAAAAGAATACTGGGAAAGTTGATTACCCAAATTATTTTGTTAATGATGATAAATTAAGTATAAATAAAATGAATGACATTGTCAATGAATTTAATGAGTATTTTGTAAATATTGGGAGTAATTTAGCAAAAGTGATCGTGGAGCAAAGAACTGGGGATAGGATAGATGAAACTAATATTTCCAGTAATGATTATTCAATGTTTATAAGGGGAGTTGACGAAAAGGAAATACTCGACATTGTTAATAACTGTAAGAATAAATATTCCACTGATTGTAATGATATTGACATGTCATTAATAAAAAGTATTATAGAACATGTAGTAAAACCATTTACACACATTTGTAATCAGTCCTTTTTAACAGGAATTTTCCCTAGTAATATGAAAACAGCTAAAGTTATTCCTATTTTTAAAAATGGAGATCGTCACTGTTTTTCCAACTACAGACCAATTTCTCTTCTTTCCCAGTTCTCGAAAATCTTAGAGAAAATATTTGTGCGCAGGATTGATAATTTTATAGATAAACAAATTATTGAGTGATCATCAGTTTGGTTTTAGAACAAACAGGTCGACCTCAATGGCTGTGATGGAACTGGTAGAAGAGATTTCCTCTTCAATGGATAAGAATGAATATACTGTGGGGGTGTTCCTAGATTTAAAAAAAGCTTTTGACACTATTGATTATGGATTATTAATGATGAAACTGGAGAGATATGGTATAAGAGGGAAAGCTTTTGCTTGGATAAAAAGTTATCTCGATGACAGACATCAATTTGTACAAATGAATAATGTTAAATCAGATTTAATGAAAGTTACTTGTGGTGTTCCACAAGGTTCGGTGCTAGGCCCAAAGTTGTTTGTACTGTACATAAATGATATTTGTAAAGTGTCTAAAGTATTAAAAATGGTTTTATTTGCTGACGATACTAATTTATACTGTTCTGGGAAAAGTTTGGAACAGCTTCTGATTACAGTGGAAATAGAATTGAGGGTTTTCAAAAAATGGTTTGATGATAACAGACTTTCATTGAATTTAAGTAAAAAAGTTTATAATATTCAGTAATCGACAAAGTAACAACAAAGTGAAACTAATGATTAATAATGAGGAAATAGAAAGTGTATGAAAACAAATTTTTGGGTGTTATAATTGATCAAATTATGTTGGAAATCACATATTAATCATGTAAAAACAAAGATGTCTAAATCCATTGCAATATTAAATAGAATAAAACATATTTTGATTGAAAAAACTTTATATATATTGTATTGTGCACTCATAGTTCCATACATTACTTATTGTGTGGAGGTGTGGGGGCACACATATAAAACCAACTTAAATTCAATATATAGGTTACAAAAGAAAGCCATTAGGATTGTTAAAAGGGCTGATTATTACGAACCAACAAATAAATTGATTATTAATTTACATGTATTAAAATTTGTAGATTTAGTTGATTTATATACTTTACAGCTGATGTACAAAGTTTATAATAATTTACTTCCAAATTGTATACAGAGGCTGTTCAAAATAAGAGAAAGTCAGTATAATTTAAGAGGATTGTATATGTTCAAAAAAGTAAGGGCAAGAACTAATGCAAAAAGTAGGTGCTTATCTGTTAAAGGGGTAAATTTATGGAATAAATGTGATAAGGAACTAAAAGTATGTAATTCACTTTGCCAATTTAAGAAAATGTATAAAAATAAGGTGATAAATAATTATATGACTCAGTATAAATAAATTGTGGTTGTATTGTAAAAAAAAACACTGATGTAATCGCTGGAGTGTGTATTTTTATGTTTGTTTTGAATTATGTTTGTACATTTTGGGAAATGTTTTTGTTATGCTGTTTATTTTGTGTTATTTAACTTAGTGAAAAGTGTCGCCCATTCAGTTAATTATGTATAAAGGGTAGGCATAATAAGCAAGGCTTCTGCCTACACCTTTTTCGGTAACTATGTATTTTTTATTTATTTTGTGAAAATTTGTTTGTGAGGACCGGAATAAATTATTATTGAATATTAATGCGATCAAGGGAGTTTGATACAGTAAGAATCTGGAATCTACATGATGTTATTTCTTCTCTGTCTGCTGTCTTACCACTTGTTTGCGTTTCTTCTCTGTAGGAGTTTCATCTTCTACTATCAGCTCAATTCCTGCTTCACTGCGCAACACTTCTTTAAGGTCTTCCTCCAAATTTGGAGTCGGAGGCTTAAGAGAACCAAAAGAGAGACAAATTCAATTCACAGTATCAAAACTAGAATATCAAGCATCAGTGAGCTGTATGTGAGTTTTAACCTCATTTAAATATGATAATAACGAAGAAAACCCTCACCAGGGGCCGCAGAGGGCCGTATTTCTCCAAGGCGTTTTTGAATGGAGTGGGGGTCCGGGGAGTCGTATCCAGATCAGATTTGTGATTTGGTGTGATAAACCTACAGGAGGGCACATTAAGAGTTTAACAGTGACCTCTGAACTCAAATGATTTGAATAAAGCTCTCTGTGAAGGCTGAGCCGTACAGGGAGTTCTCCTTCTGTGTGAGCGGGGTTTTGTCCCGGTGCAGGGGTGTGGTGACGGTGGCCTTCTGGCTGCAAACAGGAGTCGACGTCAGGGAAGGATTCTCCAGGTCCAGCGTGTCTTGCTTGGTCCACATATTAAGAAACTGTGAAACAGCAAAACAATATTAAAACAGTAAATAAATGAGCACAGCTACTGTTGTGAAGCCTTTCTGAATCAAAGGTGTTAGATGGTTTCTCTCGAAGGATTTGTGAGTGTGTGTGTGTTTGCTATACACAATCAGATACTGTCATATTCAGATGCTCAAAACAAAACAAAAATCAGAACGGCCAACAACTTGTTCGAAAAGAAGTCAATGAAAACAATGCAGTGCACTGAAACAACGAGTCGTAATAAATGAAGCGGTTGCTAATCTTCAACATGTTTCCATGATATAGTCATTCTGTAAAGAACATGGTAGTTATATCTAGTGTTGTTTTTGGCGGCCTGTTTTAATTTTAGTTTTAGGGTGAATCCCATTTCTCTGTCTTACCCCTTCACCTTCCCCTACCCCTTCGTCTTACCCCTAGCCCTTGTCCCTCGAAACCGAGTGGTAAGTGCTAGGGGTGAAAACATACCCCTATGAAATGAGACACCACTTGGTTACGGTTACGTCATCGTACATCGTCGCTAGCTGGCTGCTACGTCACCTAAGGCGACAAGTGTTGATCACAAACTTCCAAGATGCGTCTTCAAGTGTGTGTATGTCGATCGCGTGGGTTTTATTAGTGATGTTTTTGCGATTGTTGTGCAAATCAGCGATGTAAAGCGTAGCAAACTAGCGATTTTTTAAAACGTTTCAATTAAGAACATGGTTGCAAATATATATGTACAGGACTGTGTAGAGCACAAAACAAGACTGTCGTAATATTTAAATCAATTATTTAAGCCGAAAATGGGACTCTCTGGATGATCTGGCCGACATTGTTGCCGGTTGCGCAGTGTGTTCTGGGTACCCCTTGGTTTCAAGTAAGCTCGCGAAAATGCTTGGTTTTAAGGGGTATCTACCCCTTCCCCTTAGCCCTACCCCTCGATCAAAACGAGAATTGGGACAGCCCTTACTCTCACGTGAACGCGCAAAACTAAGGGGAAGGGGTAAGGGGAAGGGGTAAGACAGAGAAATGGGATTCACCCTTAGTCTAGTCTTTGTGTGAAGCTGTCATTTTAGTTTTAGTCACGTTCATACTCTTTTTAGTCTAGTCAAGTTTTAGTCAACTAAAAGTCTGAGCATTTTAGTCTTATTTTAGTCAGAATTATCCATGACTATTTTCGTCTAGTTTTAGTCTACGAAAACTGATGACTATTTTCGTCTAGTTTTAGTCAACGAAAACTGATGACATTTAGTCTAGTTTTAGTCAATGAAAATTGTATTTTAGTCTCTTTTTAATAATGCAATTCTATTTAACCCAGTAAATATAGTATAAGTGCCTAGCAGTACAGACGAAACCAAAATGTTCTTTTAGCCAAACCTATTTCAAACAAGGTTATCTTATTATATTATTGTTACCTTATAGACTCAAGAATACATCCAAAGACACTCTGATTTGAATTTACAACATTTATTTTACCAACCAAACATATTAGAAGTACACACTATAAAATAGCATCACATGACAATGCCAGAAAAAAAATTAATACATTCAAGTTTAACAAAGAGAAACAAGGTGCTTGAATGCTCGAGCTACAATAACATACTAAAAAGTGCAAATAAAATGTGTGTCTGTTACTTGTATTGCTTGTAAACTGAAGTCAGATGAAGCCGGCCATCGGTCTCTTTCTCTGTGTCAGACTTAACTTTGTTTGTTGTCATCTTCTAAATAATGCCGCGAGTGGAGCTTGAGGAAGTGACGTCGCCTGCGTCTGCGCAGAGTGTTGCCAAGTCCGTGGTTTTCCCACAGAATTGGGCTACTTTAACACTGTTGCTGCGGGTTGTTTTTCATGTCCGCGGGTTGAAGCGACCCCAGTAACGTGATATTTAGCCCCTGGAATGCGAACTTTACTGGGGAACCCCCCTCGAAATGCGATTGGGATAGTTTTGGGGTAGTTTTGAGTAGCAATTGGGCGGGTTTTGTTGCGAAAACCTGGCCACCCTGAATTTCAGCCCCTGAGGTGAGACACAGGAAACGCGACAAAACGAGACGAAATAACGTTATAACATTTCGTTTCGTCTCGTTTTGGTCAACGAAAATGAAGAGACATTTTAGCATAGTTTTTATTTTGTAAATCACATTTAGTCTCGTTTTTATTCGTCAACGATATTGCATTATACATTTAATTATCGTCATCGTCACATGACCAGCATTTACGTTGCGTCTCGTCTCGTTTTCGTCACGTGATAAAGGTTCGTTGACGACGATATTTCGTCATAATTTTCGTTGACGAAAGCAACACTAGTTATATCATCAGCAACATGATGAAATATCTGATGATTATGATGCATCTTGTTTGTATCCCCCAGGATATATCGCCCCTTTTAGGGTTAACATTTGAGAGGCTGTGGGGAGAGGCAGGGAAAGTGTAGGTCTCATTTCTTGGTTTCATGTTGAAAGGGTGTTTGTTGTGAATATTTAGATATATTGACTTTGTTCACACGTTCTTTGTTTAGCTCACAGGAAGCATTTAAAAGTGCATGGGAAATCTACTCGCCCTCTGATAAAAGTTGATCTAGTTCATATTTACACATGTTGGAGGGGACTCACCTGTTTAAAAAGCTGTTGTTCAGCATTAGCTTATTAGTGTTACATTGAAGTTCTATGAATTAAATGCTTACTTTTTTTGTAATCCGTCTCTAAATGTTTGTATCTCAGGGGATATGTCACCCTTTTAAATCAAGATATAAAAACATATATAGACACTGTAATTTTGTGGCTTGTGTTTTAGAAAACCAAATCTTTTTGTAATTTTGACAACACATCGTTGGAAATGTATGACAGTCAAGGTTCCATATTTGGTGACTGTTTTGTAATAGAAGTGATATTGTGACAGAAAATGATTGATTTGTGACAGAAAAAATATCAATAGAGTTTGGGTGGAACCCAGAGGTTATTTTTGGTATAGTGCCCAAACAAAATCTCACAGGAACCACAATTTTTGTGATATCAACTTCAAATTTGGAACATAACTTTGTTAGACGTATGGCTTTGATTTTATAGCAATTTAAAGTATTTAGTTTATATTAAATAAAAATTGTATACTATTATCTACTATAATCTGCTATGTGTTCTTTAAAAAGAGACCAACCTTAGGTCTGCATTGCAAAGCGTTGAGGAATTACAACCATGTTGTCACAAGCATTGACAAACAAGTGTTTTTGATTAAAATCAAAAATAAGAGTCAAGTTTTGAAAAAAAAAAAAATAATAATAATAATCATGAAATTGTATTATGTGAGTCCCAATAAGATGGAAAATAGCAATAAATTAATTTTCTGATGTCTCTTTATGGTTCTGCCCTTTTTAGGGTTAAAATTAGCTGGAAAAAGATGACTGATGTCAATTCTGATATCTTAGAGAGTAGGGTGTCTGATGGCTGATAATAAGCTGATATGACAACGTATCATTTAAAGATAGTAAAAACATGCATAACAGCTGGTGAAATTTTTATTAATTTTGTATTAATTTAATTTGAAATTACTGTAAATTAAAAAAAATTAACCTGATTTAAAAAAGAAATAAACAAATTTATTTAGATGGCAACTTCTTGATTTTGCCTGTAAAAGTATTGCAGAATGCTTCACAAAAAGAAACTGTTGAAAATCTGAATAAAAAGGAATTCAACTCTGGAACTAGCAGAGCACTCAGCATAATTTGATAAGTCTGACTGGCAAACTTATTTTGTCATATATTGTGCCATTAAAATAAAAGTCCTACTTCTAAAACATTGCCCAATGCCTATAATTAAAAAAAAAAACTGCCAAAAATCAGCCAACATATTGGTCGACCCCTAGTGCAAACTGGTGGATCTGGACATTAATAATAAGGCAAAAATACGTCAGTGATGTGAAAGGTGCCTGCGGTACCTGTGAAGGAGAGAAAGGCAGGATTTTGACCGGCGTGCTCTTGGGGGTCATGGAGTCGTTGGGGTCTGGGGAAAGGGCGATGCGGCGGCGACTGCGGCGGCTCAGGATGGACGGAGGCGTCGCCCCGCCGGGTGAGATGGGGATCAGCTCCCCTTTGCTGCCCTTGCTGAGCTCCTGCAGGGTGCTGCCCTCCAGACGAAACTGCAGCAGCTCCGAGCTCTGGCTCTCCTCCGGCAGCTCGAAGTCCGACATCGTACACCAGCCCTCGAGATCCTGGAGCAAGAAACCATTATCATCAGGCCCATACTCAGAGTCTCCATCAGGCTTCAACAACAACGATTTATTCAAGAAACGCACTGAAATCTCCAGACGATTCAGAAAAAATCTATGATGTCTGATTGAGCACAAAGAAATCAACAGGCATGACTTCTAAAACTTACATACTGCAGTCAAAATTGCTAATTTAGTTTACACCGTACGAGCACAATTAGTGAGAATTCATATACTCACAATGCAAATTTGTGAACAAGTTATTTAATAGGAGGCATTTTGAGGGCTCTGTGTTTAGTGCGTGTCAAAAAAGCAAGATCTGTTTGGAATAGTGTTTGAAGTCACTGACACTTTTTTGACACTATTTGAAAAATTGTTGGGAGCCTGTATGTAAGAGATAGTCCACAGCTAGATTGGTTTGTTTTTAACGCCTTTTTTTTGGGGGGGAGGGTAATTTTATGATGAGAAGTATATATTAAAGACCCAGTTTTCCTAAAAACATCCTCCACAACCTTTTCAATGGTACCAACACAAGAACACTTTTCTCAAAGCAGTACAAATATTACAATTACAATTCAATAAAACGTTTGAGAGATTTAAAAAAAAAAATAAAAAAAACTCTGATATGTACATATGAGAAAACAAGCCATTTTCGTTAGTTATTTTGGGGTTGTTATCCAGAATTTATGTGAAATACAATAGAATTGTATGGTAACATTTATTTGAATGAATATGAATTCACTATCAAGACAGCTAGACAGACAGAGAGAGAGACTGTGATGTGCACATTACCTGTGCCTCCAAACTAATAGTGACGCTGTGAGCTTTTCAGTAGCAAAGCTATTTTACTGATAAAAGTAACGGGAGAACATTTAAAATGTTCTGTGTTTCTGAGCCCATAATTAAATTAAACACTAAACAACTGGTACAAAAACATTACTGATCTATGCTACGTTCTTCTAACCTCATCTATGACATCAGCAGATAGTAGTAACAAGCTGTTCATCTCTGACCAATTACAGAGAGTAAGGTAATGGTTGTTTTTAATATCAATATCAATTATAATATATACAAGGTATAACATATTTGATGGTAATTACAGACAGCAGCTGTTGTTTTGAGGGCTGAACTCACCCCATCCATCAGCTCCATCACCTCTTTTAGCGTGGGGGCCGCTGAGGGCGAGAGGAACCCGGAGCTGTCCATCACCCACGTGGACACGCTAGAGTCTCCCGCTTCACTTTTGGGGGTCACTGGAGCTTTCGGGGTCTTGGGAGACGCAGTTTTGTGTGGAGCAGAGGTGACTTTCTCATGAGCATCCGGATCCTGTAAACACACAAGTATGCAAGACATGAACACATGATTATTTATCAAAGACAGGTTTTAAAACTATCTTAACCACACATCGTCATATGAACAACCAAACACTGCGATCACTGATTTAAGTACCACGGGCTTTAACCCTATAAGACCTGCTGTTTCATATTTAATATGCAGATTTCTAAAGGCTCTAAATTATCAACATGATCAAAACTTGGCTGAAAAACCTGTTGCACACAATCTCTACTTCTGTCATCTGATTGATGTTTATACTTTTAAAACAAGTAAAAGGCCTTTTAGTGTAATTGTACAAATGTCCACATGTTCTTGCTGTCAAATCTTTACTGATTTTTACCAAGCAAACATAAGAATAACATTGATATTATTAGCAATATTTCAAGGTGAACATTTACTTGACTGAAGCAACTTTATAGCTTTAGCCTACTTGATCTTCCAGACATTATTTTTTAGAAAATTAATGTTCAAATGTATCAGATATCATCCATCAGGATTTTGAGCAATATTTCATAATTGTATTGCATTGCATTATACGTTTTGAAACTACAGATCTTTAATCATAATACGAAGCACTGAAATATCATACAGAATCTGCTCAAAGAAGTTATTCATTTGGGAATTAGACTACAGTCCCAGTGTTCCTCACTGTAGATTCAGCGGTGGTAGTGCAGAAAACACAAACCAAAACTGGTCCCGATTAGGATGTGAAAAGCAGGCTTCAAGCTGACTTTGTGTAATTGCAATTAAAATCATTGATGTTTTCGTTATACCCTCTTCAGGACCTCGCCTGGTAATCCCTCACCATCTCCATCACAGCAGAGCTCCACCTATAAAACACAAATCAACAGTTGATCCACGAGCCTCCCAGCCGCTGCAGTGCACTCGGAGCCTGCAGAAATACCTCAGACCCCAGCTCCTCACTCTCCGTCTGCTGCAGCACATGAAGCGTCGTGTCCACGCCGGCGTAATAACCCGTCTCTACTTTACGCTTGATAGTGGAGTTCCAGTGGTTTTTCACAGCATTGTCCGTTCTGGGAAAAAAAAAAAAATCTTCTCAACTTCACAGAGTATACCAGTCTATGGACGCCCACAACTGCGAGATCAGAATTGTGATATATAAACTCGCAATTTTAAGAAAATGTCAATTGTGAGCTGACTTTTTTCCCCTCAGAACTGGACTTTATAACTCGTAATTGAAAAGAATTCTGAATTGCGGGATACAAACTCGCACCTGTGGAAAAAAAAAGGCCAGAATTGTGAGATAATTGTGGCAATTAGCTTCTAATTTTTTTTTTTTTGTGGTGGAAACAAGCTTCCATACCAATCAGACACGTGTCAACACGTTTTAACAAATAAAATACTTTCAGCAGAAGCTTCCAGACCCTGCATGCCATTACATTCAGCTGTGCTCCGTTCAGCTGATTCTGAATCAAGAGCCTAAACCAGCACAACTACACAAGGCTTCCCTAAAAGCCAGGTAACCAACTACTCATGAAAGACAATCTTTCATTCCTAAGATCTACATGGTGTTCACCTTCCAGGAAGCAGTTTGGCGATCTCAGCCCAGCGGTTGCCCAGCACACAGTGAGCCTTGTAGATGATGAGATCTTCCTCTGAAGTCCAGGAAGACTTCTTGACGTCTGGATTGAGGTGGTTGTGCCAGCGCTCTCTGCACTGCTTCCCAAGACGGCCCTTCAGGTGCTTGGCCACCATCGCCCACTGCTTGTTGCCGTACTTCTTCACGAGCTCAATCACCTGGACACAGCAGGACACAGACTTCACACACTGTGTCACCGATACATTCTCAGACTAGTCTGATTGTTCAAGATCACTGGTTAAGAAACTGCTGCAGCGACTGTAAGACACTATGAAATCCAATTCATTTTTTTCCATTTTTTTTCAATTTTTCCTGAATTTCTCTGGGTTTTTTCTACCCCATTTAAAGATTATTGGATTCCATTTTAATGGCTAAATTAAATTTTTGTAAAAAGCATAGTTTAAATTAAATCATGGAAGAAAAATTGTGATATTCCTTGAAAAAAGTTGTAATAATTTTGAGTATGTGTAGTGGAAAAAACACTGCTTAATCACACAGAAACATACAGGCTTCATATTTAAATACCTTCTTTTTTTTTTGCTGTTTAATTTCACAGGCACTTGTCCAATATCACAATTTTATTTAGTGAGCAGCCCTAAGTTTAATTTATTCATCCAAAATTGGACAAATTGTGAAACATTCAGCATTATACAGTAAATTCTATTCTGTCTGTGATTTCCACATTGTAGAAATCATAACACAATATGATATGTCACTTACTAAAAACAAAATGAGAAATTGGAAAAATGTATGTAGGATATATACCATAGCAATTTTTGTGACTTCACTTCTGACTAATTTCCATACATTTCCCAGCTTGGAAATCACACTTTTGATTAAAAGACTCTTTGGTGAACACTTTTTTTAGCTGTTTTGTCTGTACATCTGTACCTTCTCATCCTCCTCCTTTGTCCAGGGTCCTTTGACCAGATCAGGATCCAAAACTTTGAACCAGCGATGCTGACACTGATGCTCTGACCGATTCTGGAAAAACAACAACAAACTGCCACTGTTAAAGAGACCAGCACAGAGACACGAAACTGTATCAAACTAAACAAGGAATCTCTCATGTGAGCTCTCTGAATGCATTACTGATGTAAACACTTACAGGTAAAACACCAGCGATGTATTTCCAATCATTTGGTCCAAAGTTCAGCACCAATTTCCGCAGCTTATCATCCTGGAAAATACAAAGCCAAGAAATAAATGCATATACCATCTTTCATTTTTGACAAATATCTTCTGGATTCCATGCAACAGTAAAACAGTGCATTTATTCTCCCAATTTTGTCAGGTTTATGCAAACAAAACGTCACACTTAAAACAAGATATTGTAAACCATATGAATCGTGCACTGTTTTCTTCTGAAGATACGTTTGCTTTATATGATGCACAAAGGATGATTGTATTATTTAGTCACATGAACATTGATCAACACACAAACACACGTTTGAGCTTCTGTTTAACATATTTCATGAGCTCCCAGTTTGCGTGCAGATCAATGTTTATAGGTCTGAATATTAGATTCATAGGTTTGAAATGACATGAATGCAAGTTAATTATTACAAAAAATAATAATTTTCTGGGTGAACTATTTATTTATCTTTCTAAATAGTGTAAAGTGGAGATGGAAAAAGTGATGTTGCAGGTGTCTTTTAGATCAGCTGCTTTCTAATAGTTTTCAATCTTTTCTTTTAGAGCGTTTCATAATCTCAAGCAGTGATTTTTTGATCATGAATAATCTTAAGGTTTGTCGTTTGTGCCTACACTTCACATCACGTGAGAATTAGAGAAAAAAATGGAATGAAATACTTTTCCAGTGATATCGAATACATAAATCTTCATTCCTGTAGAATTTCAAACAAATCTCTCAATATAAGGTTTGAGTGATAGACCTCCAGAGCAATGGCTTTGTTTATAGCAGCATACCTCCTCTTGGGTCCACTTGACTTTCACTTTCCCACAATCCTTCTGATCAGCCACATCAGAGTCTGTGTCCTGACACATGGCCTCTTCCTCATCCTCACTGTTCACACACACACTTCATGTTTAGGGTTGGGGAAAACAACACTGACTACAGATCAGCAAACTCTGGCAACAATGTGCTGATGGTGCACTGACACCGTTTGGCAGAGCGGTGTTTACATCTGGCCTGGTGTTTGCCAGACAATGACCATCACAACTAGATGAAAAACTCAACATCGTTTAACAATATCAGTGTTAATTAAATCATTTCAGACGCTCTTGAGGATGCACAGTTGTGTTTTGTGTAATATAAAGCATCACCTCGATCTACTAGCATATCTGGCTAATTGTTTCAATGCATGTCATCAACATGAGTAAATATAGGTAAAAAACTGAGGTATGCATCACATAGAAATGATTTGGATTAGTTAATAACATTGTAAACACAGAGTGCTTTTAAACTCGTCTGTATAGTGTTTAAACTGAACGGGTGCCGTGAGTTTGAGCTCTTTGTGTTTTTAATATTAGGCGGGGTTCAAAGCATCATTCACAAACTTAATGTCAACAATCTCTACAAACACAGACATTATGTTGAATGCATCAAATATGATCGTTTCTTGTCCTAAAGTGAAATTATATTATACTTTCACATTAAACATACGAGAATAATATTCTTTATGTACTTACCCGCGCGCCCACCAAGACATTTCCCTAAAGTTTACTCAAAATACACCAATAAAACAGACTTCACGAGGACACTGTACATGCAGCATACAAGCGCAAAAACATCTGTGATGTTAATGAGATGGTCGATCAAATACAGTAAACGCTTTCATTAAAAAGCGCACCGCGACCCGCCAGATAAACATGTATTGCTGCGCGCCCAAGTTTCTATCTCGCGCTTCTTTTTCTCAGCCATTCCCGCGAGTGACGTCAGCGGAAACACGCCGTGTGCGCGCACCCCCAGACGCAGTACGTGCGCGCGCGTAAACACATGGACGCGCTTCCCTAAAAACAAATGTAATGCATTTTTAACGTATGTAACAAATTAAACAAAAGCGACAAAAATATTGTTAATGTATTTTAAAATGGCCATAATATATCAGAGTAATATTGCTGTATGTTTTTGAATACTTTCTAGATTAATTTATAACTCAGATATTTGTTTAAAATCGAAACATGTTGTCCAAAACATAAATATGCATGTTAGAAAAAAAAGTAATTCAAACTTTCAGTTTCTCACAATTTCTGTTTGTCATTATTTACCTTTTACTGCATTATAAAGACGCTCGGAGATTGTGTGTTTGGACGTGTTCAGCTATTGAAACCATTTTAATTTAACTTCACTAAAGAGAACGAAATTATTTTATCATCTGCTAAACGAGATATTAAATAAAGATCTGGGCCCGTATTTATCAAGCCTCTAAGAATTACTCTCAAGAACACTGCTAAGAATTGACTTAAGTGAAAAAAAATTCTTGGCTCAAAGCTGCGATTAAAAGTTAGTTATCAATCATCTCAGTCGTACTTTAAGCGAAGTGTAGGACTAAATCTTAAGTGTCAGGCTGCGTCCGAAATCGCATACTGTTTTTCACATACTATATAGTAGGGAAGTATGCGATTTCGGACGCAGCCTCAGTCTTAGAGATGATTCACGACACTTTGCTGTGCCACAAACGGGATTTTGGATGACGACATACGCATGGACCAATCACAGAATAGATTTCCTTAATTAAGAATATTCTCAGATAAATTCACATTGACTGGTTAAATTCCTAGTAGAGTTTACATTCAACACACATTTGACAATAAAGACTTTTCAAGAGAACACATTATGGCAAGGAAACGAAGCATCATCACAACTTAATTTAGGGTGCCGATAGATGATAGTATAGTGTATCGACTGTTGCTGATGCCTTTGACGACAGCGAGACGATTATTAGGGCCCAAGCCAGTAAGGCGCAGGGCCCTCTTGTTTTTCTAAGGATTATTATTATTATTAGGGCCCAAGCCAGTAAGGCGCAGGGCCCTATTGATTTCCAAAGGATTATTATTTTTTTTTTTTTTTTTTTTTTTTTTTTTTTATTCAACCATCCGGGCACTTTTGGGGGCCTTAACATGCTCAAAAACTCTTGAAAATTCGCACACACGTTGGAACCTGTTGGCGTCCGGACGCCACAGAGGCTGGGACCCGGGCGTGGCACAGGGGCTCTACGGCGCCCCCTAGAACACAGTTTGAAAACTTGATGTATAGCTCACACATACTTGCACGTATTCATATGAAACTCGGTACACATATAGATCTCATTGAGCCGAACAAATTTCACGCTGCATGTCATAAGCTCCGCCCAACAGGAAGTCGGCTATTCAGGGCTGTTTAAAAAAGCATGCTCTGGAATTTGATATACTCCTCTGAAGATTACCACCCGATTGCCACCAAACTCAGTGAACATGATCTCAAGACATTGGGGACGCAAAATTGCCAGGATATTTTTGATATCTCGAACGGTTTGCCCGTGGCGAGGCGATGAATTTATGGCGAAAAATGAGAGAAGGAAGCGTCTAATAACATCCACATACATTGTCTGATTTTGATCAAACTTCAGGGTTTTGTTCGTTGTATGATGCCGAGCGCATAGATGTGACTATTAGGAGTCAAAGTTATAGCGCCACCAACTGGCAGCAGGAAGTGTGTCATTTTCAAAATGCTTTGAATTCAGCATCTTATTTTTAAACGAGTTGCTTCAAACTTCATCAGAATAATGTCAAAACACGGCCGATGTAAAACTGTGAAGGGAATATTGATATCTAAAATACTGTTGCCATGGCAACGTTTCAAACTTGAAAATTTGTTTCTGGTGATTTTGAAGCAGATAACATGTTTAGAATGTCATGAAACTCAACACACATATGAGTATTAATGTTAGTTAGACACTGGAAAAAGCTCATAAACGGGCGTGGAAGAGGCGCTCTATAGCGCCACCTTTTGTCAAAAATGGGGGGGTTAGTTTTAGCTAAATACACCAAACTTGGTACATAAATTGTTCTAATCAAGCCGGACAACTTTCTAATTTACACTCATTAGCTACGACCAACAGGAAGCTGGCTATCTTTTTTTTAATGTCATTTTCGGAGGGGAAACAAGCTGTAAATAAATTCAAACTCCTCCAAGCAGAAACAAGTAGTTCACACCAAACTTTGTCAACATGATGCCAATATACTGTAGATGCTAAATTGCTAACGGATTTAGGATATCTTGAACGGTGAATTAATGGCGATTTGTTAAAGTTACAGTAAAAAAGAGCAGTTATTTTCTTATATCTTTAAAGTGCAGCTTCCAAACACTTCAAAACTTTTTACATACATAGAACAAGTCATTCTGAAGAAGTATGATTAGTTTCAAGACTTTACAAAAGGTCTATGAATAACAGAAAATTAATAAACTATCAAGACATTTGATCACACTGGCTCTGTGTATGTGGGGGGATGGGTGAGTCTGTGTGTTAAGTGTGAGTGTGAGGAGGTGGGTGAGAGAGACAGACAGAGAGAGAGACACAGAGAGAGAGAGACTTTTAAACATCTCTTTAATCACTAGAAAAAAATCAATCAGTATTTATTTATTTAATTATACGTTTTATTTTATTTTATTTATTTATTTAATTATTCATTTTTTTTTTATTTTTTTATTTTTTATTTTTTGCATTATAGCTTAAGAAATCTCCTAGGCCTTATCTTTTTCTGTCAGTCTTAGGGACAAAAAAATATAAAAATCCAAGAACCAGTTAATTTGTAGGGCACTGACAACATAGTTTTATATAATTAAGTTAATAATTTATTCACCACACATATAATATTTTTAATTTAATTTTTGGTTAATTATATAATAAGGTTAATAATTATGTTAATTACAACATAACATTTTTTGTGTTTTATGAAAAATCATAAATCATAAAAAGATAAAATCATAAAAGATTTTATGTTAATGTTTTTACTTAACATTAATTAACATTAATACATTTTAGATCATTACTGTTCATGTTAACTAGTATAGTTCAATAATATCATTTTTTTAACATTAATTTATTCAAAACTAACCAACTAAGTATGAACAACCATTGTTTTACTATATTTCTTAAGAAAACAAATTCTAAAAAATAAAGTAAACAAATCTTTGTTAGTTCATGGTACAGTAACTGATGTACATTAACCAGAAACTTTAATTAATAATGTAGTAGTCAATTTTGAACATTTCATTAACCAAGAATCATAAGTGCTATAAAAATATTGGGTAACACTTCATAATAACTGCACGCTATGAATCATTAGGTAAGCATTAGTAAATAGTTAGTTCATCCTTTATTAAGCATTGTCCCAGCATTAATAGTCATTACTAAGCAGTTTATAAATACAGCTATAAATGCCTTGCTCTTTATTTATTAGGCATATCTATTACAAAGGAGATTTAAAGGCTCAGTTATCTTCCTAACAGAAAAATAAACAACCACAACACAGAGGGATAGAGAACTCAGAAATATTTTTTTCAAGATGCAAATAATGAAACTGTACACTTGAATATTTACTTTAATTTATTTTTTTCAATGAAATTGCAGAGGTTTATTTTTCATTTTTTATCAAGTGTACAGTCACCTTGCATCTTGAAAAAATATTTATGTGTTCTGTATCCCTCTGTGTTGTGTTTGTTTAACTTTTCTTTTTGGGAGATAAATGAGCTTTTAAATCTCCTTTGTAAATGCTTTATAATGTATAAATAGTCCTCACTTTAGATGAGCTCACACAAATAGATGGCTGGCAACTACTAAATGCTTTATAACTACCTGACTTAATCATGAATTAAAGCAGGAATATGTGTTAATAAAGCATTTATTAACACATTGAGCAATTATTATGATGTGTCTAAATAATAAGATTTATAAATGTACATTTAAATAGTTTATTAATCATTTACTTACACTTTCTAAATGATCTTATGAACCACTCACAATAATATATACGTACTGATGCTAATTAATATAGTTAATGTTAAAAACTGAAACCTTATTGTAAAGTGTTACTAAAGTTTTATATATTGTTCTGTCAGTGGCGGCTCCAGGATTTTTTTGTTGGGGGTGCTAAGGGGGGGCTTAACAGTTCAGAGGGGGTGATAAAATCTAATTAAATTGAGGGAAAATAATGAACGCCTAACTTTAGCTATCGTATTTTTTTATATACAGCAGCTTCGAAAAAGGCATATTTAAATTTTTTCCTGTGGTATTAAACTTCACATATGCCACTGTTATTAGTAATATAACTTCTAATGCCAACTGCCAAATATGACACTTACAAAGTAATATAATTTATGAATATAGAAAAGAAAGAAATTTGGGATTTTTTCTTTTTTCATTGTTTTCTTTTATTTATTTATTTATTTAAGTTATCTTTATTTTTTTTACACATATCTAGTCATTTTTTTCTGACCATCAAGTGTCAGTCAATCAATGCCAACTGTTAGGAAAACATGGAAAATTCTAACCATTTACAATAGATAGTGCCGACAATTCATACAACTATTTCCACACGGGCACACATTGCGGGAGATAACCTCCCCGTGCTGATTTGCATCATATCATGTGTAGATGATAGCCAGAGATAGGCCATTGTAAAAAGCTTCAAAAATTGGCAATATTAAGAGGATTTAGCATTTCCAATTAATGTAGGCCTGTTACATTCTTCTTATTATTAGGCCTATTATTATTATTAGATTACTTTTATTATTAAATTACATTAAATTATTTGCCCCGCAATAATTTCATAGCTCATCACTGCATGATGCGCTGTGAGAATAATAAAATAGGCTAGCTTACTCCTCATTGAAAATGTTTTTAAAAACTTTTTTTAAAACAGGTCTATTAATTTATACAATGAATTATAGGCCTATAATTATAACACTGCAGTCATCAATGAAAATTCAGAGCAGCTTTATTTCATGCACCGATTTTCAAAAACAACCTGTTTAACGTGAACTACATTTCTTCTCATGTTTTTTACTATACGAGCCACAAGAGAAATATTAAGGGAATAATTTGAGACAGTTATATACCGTTATCAGCATATGTTAAAATAGATTCGTCTCTCTTTGTCTCAGAGAGAATATGCGCCTTTAATGCAGCGTTAGCCGTCAGTTTTTTTACTTTCACTTTCTCTATAGTGAATTGACTGACGTTCACCGTCTTGCGCAAAGAATTGCTTGACCCCTCCCCATATTACCAATTGTTTATAGGCCACATATTTTTTAGGTTTTTAATATTTATTTTTCAATGTTAATGAGAGTGACACCGAGAGTTAAAAAACAGGAAAATCATTTGGAAATCCTTGGGGGGGGGGAGGTAGCTGTGCCGGGGCTAAGCAAGTTCGTGATGGGGCTATAGCCCTGTCAGGACCCGCTCTAGTGCCACCACTGTGTTCTGTGTGTGTTTCACAGAGTTGATGGTTTGGATTAACCCTTTAATTGCCGTATCCCTTAAAACCAGACTGCCAGAGGGTTACTGTAGTGCATGTGCCCGCTGGGCACGGTTGTTTGTTGCCACCGGGGTGGCGTTTGCACTGACGCTTGGGCCCGCCATCGCTGCTTGCAGCTATATTTAGGGCCCAAGCCAGTAAGGCGCAGGGCCCTATTGATTTCCAAAGGATTATTATTTTTTTTTTTTTTTTTTTTTTTTTTTTTTTATTCAACCATCCGGGCACTTTTGGGGGCCTTAACATGCTCAAAAACTCTTGAAAATTCGCACACACGTTGGAACCTGTTGGCGTCCGGACGCCACAGAGGCTGGGACCCGGGCGTGGCACAGGGGCTCTACGGCGCCCCCTAGAACACAGTTTGAAAACTTGATGTATAGCTCACACATACTTGCACGTATTCATATGAAACTCGGTACACATATAGATCTCATTGAGCCGAACAAATTTCACGCTGCATGTCATAAGCTCCGCCCAACAGGAAGTCGGCTATTCAGGGCTGTTTAAAAAAGCATGCTCTGGAATTTGATATACTCCTCTGAAGATTACCACCCGATTGCCACCAAACTCGGTGAACATGATCTCAAGACATTGGGGACGCAAAATTGCCAGGATATTTTTGATATCTCGAACGGTTTGCCCGTGGCGAGGCGATGAATTTATGGCGAAAAATGAGAGAAGGAAGCGTCTAATAACATCCACATACATTGTCTGATTTTGATCAAACTTCAGGGTTTTGTTCGTTGTATGATGCCGAGCGCATAGATGTGACTATTATGAGTCAAAGTTATAGCGCCACCAACTGGCAGCAGGAAGTGTGTCATTTTAAAAATGCTTTGAATTCAGCATCTTATTTTTAATCGATTTGCTTCAAACTTCATCAGAATAATGTCAAAACACGGCCGATGTAAAACTGTGAAGGGAATATTGATGTCTAAAATACTGTTGCCATGGCAACGTGTCAAACTTGAAAATTTGTTTCTGGTGATTTTGAAGCAGATAACATGTTTAGAATGTCATGAAACTCAACACACATATGAGTATTAATGTTAGTTAGACACTGGAAAAAGCTCATAAACGGGCGTGGAAGAGGCGCTCTATAGCGCCACCTTTTGTCAAAAATGGGGGGGTTAGTTTTAGCTACAGACACCAAACTTGGTACATAAATTGTTCTAATCAAGCCGGACAACTTTCTAATTTACACTCATTAGCTACGACCAACAGGAAGCCGGCTATCTTTTTTTTAATGTCATTTTCGGGGAATATCAAGCTGTAAATAAATTCATACTCCTCCAAGCAGAAACAAGTAGTTCACACCAAACTTTGTCAACATGATGCCAATATACTGTAGATGCTAAATTGCTAACGGATTTAGGATATCTTGAACGGTGAATTAATGGCGATTTGTTAAAGTTACAGTAAAAAAGAGCAGTTATTTTCTTATATCTTTAAAGTGCAGCTTCCAAACACTTCAAAACTTTTTACATACATAGAACAAGTCATTCTGAAGAAGTATGATTAGTTTCATGACTTTACAAAAGGTCTATGAATAACAGAAAATTAATAAACTATCAAGACATTTGATCACACTGGCTCTGTGTATGTGGGGGGATGGGTGAGTATGTGTGTTAAGTGTGAGTGTGAGGAGGTGGGTGAGAGAGACAGACAGAGAGAGAGACACAGAGAGAGAGAGACTTTTAAACATCTCTTTAATCACTAGAAAAAAATCAATCAGTATTTATTTATTTAATTATACGTTTTATTTTATTTTATTTATTTATTTATTTATTTAATTATTCATTTTATTTTATTTTATTTATTATTTTTTATTTTTTGCATTATAGCTTAAGAAATCTCCTAGGCCTTATCTTTTTCTGTCAGTCTTAGGGACAAAAAATATAAAAATCCAAGAACCAGTTAATTTGTAGGGCACTGACAACATAGTTTTATATAATTAAGTTAATAATTTATTCACCACACATATAATATTTTTAATTTAATTTTTGGTTAATTATATAATAAGGTTAATAATTATGTTAATTACAACATAACATTTTTTGTGTTTTATGAAAAATCATAAATCATAAAAAGATAAAATCATAAAAGATTTTATGTTAATGTTTTTACTTAACATTAATTAACATTAATACATTTTAGATCATTACTGTTCATGTTAACTAGTATAGTTCAATAATATCATTTTTTTAACATTAATTTATTCGAAACTAACCAACTAAGTATGAACAACCATTGTTTTACTATATTTCTTAAGAAAACAAATTCTAAAAAATAAAGTAAACAAATCTTTGTTAGTTCATGGTACAGTAACTGATGTACATTAACCAGAAACTTTAATTAATAATGTAGTAGTCAATTTTGAACATTTCATTAACCAAGAATCATAAGTGCTATAAAAATATTGGGTAACACTTCATAATAACTGCACGCTATGAATCATTAGGTAAGCATTAGTAAATAGTTAGTTCATCCTTTATTAAGCATTGTCCCAGCATTAATAGTCATTAGTAAGCAGTTTATAAATACAGCTATAAATGCCTTGCTCTTTATTTATTAGGCATATCTATTACAAAGGAGATTTAAAGGCTCAGTTATCTTCCTAACAGAAAAATAAACAACCACAACACAGAGGGATAGAGAACTCAGAAATATTTTTTTCAAGATGCAAATAATGAAACTGTACACTTGAATATTTACTTTAATTTATTTTTTTCAATGAAATTGCAGAGGTTTATTTTTCATTTTTTATCAAGTGTACAGTCACCTTGCATCTTGAAAAAATATTTATGTGTTCTGTATCCCTCTGTGTTGTGTTTGTTTAACTTTTCTTTTTGGAGATAAATGAGCTTTTAAATCTCCTTTGTAAATGCTTTATAAGATATAAATAGTCCTCACTTTAGATGAGCTCACACAAATAGATGGCTGGCAACTACTAAATGCTTTATAACTACCTGACTTAATCATGAATTAAAGCAGGAATATGTGTTAATAAAGCATTTATTAACACATTGAGCAATTATTATGATGTGTCTAAATAATAAGATTTATAAATGTACATTTAAATAGTTTATTAATCATTTACTTACACTTTCTAAATGATCTTATGAACCACTCACAATAATATATACGTACTGATGCTAATTAATATAGTTAATGTTAAAAACTGAAACCTTATTGTAAAGTGTTACTAAAGTTTTATATATTGTTCTGTCAGTGGCGGCTCCAGGATTTTTTTGTTGGGGGTGCTAAGGGGGGGCTTAACAGTTCAGAGCGGGTGATAAAATCTAATTAAATTGAGAGAAAATAATGAACGCCTAACTTTAGCTATCGTATTTTTTTATATACAGCAGCTTCGAAAAAGGCATATTTAACTTTTTTCCTGTGGTATTAAACTTCACATATGCCACTGTTATTAGTAATATAACTTCTAATGCCAACTGCCAAATATGACACTTACAAAGTAATATAATTTATGAATATAGAAAAGAAAGAAATTTGGGATTTTTTCTTTTTTCATTGTTTTCTTTTATTTATTTATTTATTTATTTAAGTTATCTTTATTTTTTTACACATATCTAGTCATTTTTTTCTGACCATCAAGTGTCAGTCAATCAATGCCAACTGTTAGGAAAACATGGTAAATTCTAACCATTTACAATAGATAGTGCCGACAATTCATACAACTATTTCCACACGGGCACACATTGCGGGAGATAACCTCCCCGTGCTGATTTGCATCATATCATGTGTAGATGATAGCCAGAGATAGGCCATTGTAAAAAGCTTCAAAAATTGGCAATATTAAGAGGATTTAGCATTTCCAATTAATGTAGGCCTGTTACATTCTTCTTATTATTAGGCCTATTATTATTATTAGATTACTTTTATTATTAAATTACATTAAATTATTTGCCCCGCAATAATTTCATAGCTCATCACCGCATGATGCGCTGTGAGAATAATAAAATAGGCTAGCTTACTCCTCATTGAAAATGTTTTTAAAAACTTTTTTTAAAACAGGTCTATTAATTTATACAATGAATTATAGGCCTATAATTATAACACTGCAGTCATCAATGAAAATTCAGAGCAGCTTTATTTCATGCACCGATTTTCAAAAACAACCTGTTTAACGTGAACTACATTTCTTCTCATGTTTTTTACTATACGAGCCACAAGAGAAATATTAAGGGAATAATTTGAGACAGTTATATACCGTTATCAGCATATGTTAAAATAGATTCGTCTCTCTTTGTCTCAGAGAGAATATGCGCCTTTAATGCAGCGTTAGCCGTCAGTTTTTTTACTTTCACTTTCTCTATAGTGAATTGACTGACGTTCACCGTCTTGCGCAAAGAATTGCTTGACCCCTCCCCATATTACCAATTGTTTATAGGCCACATATTTTTTAGGTTTTTAATATTTATTTTTCAATGTTAATGAGAGTGACACCGAGAGTTAAAAAACAGGAAAATCATTTGGAAATCCTTGGGGGGGGGGAGGTAGCTGTGCCGGGGCTAAGCAAGTTCGTGATGGGGCTATAGCCCTGTCAGGACCCGCCCTAGTGCCACCACTGTGTTCTGTGTGTGTTTCACAGAGTTGATGGTTTGGATTAACCCTTTAATTGCCGTATCCCTTAAAACCAGACTGCCAGAGGGTTACTGTAGTGCATGTGCCCGCTGGGCACGGTTGTTTGTTGCCACCGGGGTGGCGTTTGCACTGACGCTTGGGCCCGCCATCGCTGCTTGCAGCTATATTTAGGGCCCAAGCCAGTAAGGCGCAGGGCCCTATTGATTTCCTAAGGATTATTATTTTTTTTTTTTTTTTTTTTTTTTTTTTTATTCAACCATCCGGGCACTTTTGGGGGCCTTAACATGCTCAAAAACTCTTGAAAATTCGCACACACGTTGGAACCTGTTGGCGTCCGGACGCCACAGAGGCTGGGACCCGGGCGTGGCACAGGGGCTCTACGGCGCCCCCTAGAACACAGTTTGAAAACTTGATGTATAGCTCACACATACTTGCACGTATTCATATGAAACTCGGTACACATATAGATCTCATTGAGCCGAACAAATTTCACGCTGCATGTCATAAGCTCCGCCCAACAGGAAGTCGGCTATTCAGGGCTGTTTAAAAAAGCATGCTCTGGAATTTGATATACTCCTCTGAAGATTACCACCCGATTGCCACCAAACTCAGTGAACATGATCTCAAGACATTGGGGACGCAAAATTGCCAGGATATTTTTGATATCTCGAACGGTTTGCCCGTGGCGAGGCGATGAATTTATGGCGAAAAATGAGAGAAGGAAGCGTCTAATAACATCCACATACATTGTCTGATTTTGATCAAACTTCAGGGTTTTGTTCGTTGTATGATGCCGAGCGCATAGATGTGACTATTAGGAGTCAAAGTTATAGCGCCACCAACTGGCAGCAGGAAGTGTGTCATTTTCAAAATGCTTTGAATTCAGCATCTTATTTTTAATCGATTTGCTTCAAACTTCATCAGAATAATGTCAAAACACGGCCGATGTAAAACTGTGAAGGGAATATTGATATCTAAAATACTGTTGCCATGGCAACGTTTCAAACTTGAAAATTTGTTTCTGGTGATTTTGAAGCAGATAACATGTTTAGAATGTCATGAAACTCAACACACATATGAGTATTAATGTTAGTTAGACACTGGAAAAAGCTCATAAACGGGCGTGGAGGAGGCGCTCTATAGCGCCACCTTTTGTCAAAAATGGGGGGGTTAGTTTTAGCTACAGACACCAAACTCGGTACATAAATTGTTCTAATCAAGCCGGACAACTTTCTAATTTACACTCATTAGCTACGACCAACAGGAAGCTGGCTATCTTTTTTTTAATGTCATTTTCGGAGGGGAAACAAGCTGTAAATAAATTCAAACTCCTCCAAGCAGAAACAAGTAATTCACACCAAACTTTGTCAACATGATGCCAATATACTGTAGATGCTAAATTGCTAACGGATTTAGGATATCTTGAACGGTGAATTAATGGCGATTTGTTAAAGTTACAGTAAAAAAGAGCAGTTATTTTCTTATATCTTTAAAGTGCAGCTTTCAAACACTTCAAAACTTTTTACATACATAGAACAAGTCATTCTGAAGAAGTATGATTAGTTTCATGACTTTACAAAAGGTCTATGAATAACAGAAAATTAATAAACTATCAAGACATTTGATCACACTGGCTCTGTGTATGTGGGGGGATGGGTGAGTATGTGTGTTAAGTGTGAGTGTGAGGAGGTGGGTGAGAGAGACAGACAGAGAGAGAGACACAGAGAGAGAGAGACTTTTAAACATCTCTTTAATCACTAGAAAAAAATCAATCAGTATTTATTTATTTAATTATACGTTTTATTTTATTTTATTTATTTATTTATTTATTTAATTATTCATTTTATTTTATTTTAATTTTTTATTTTTTATTTTTTGCATTATAGCTTAAGAAATCTCCTAGGCCTTATCTTTTTCTGTCAGTCTTAGGGACAAAAAAATATAAAAATCCAAGAACCAGTTAATTTGTAGGGCACTGACAACATAGTTTTATATAATTAAGTTAATAATTTATTCACCACACATATAATATTTTTAATTTAATTTTTGGTTAATTATATAATAAGGTTAATAATTATGTTAATTACAACATAACATTTTTTGTGTTTTATGAAAAATCATAAATCATAAAAAGATAAAATCATAAAAGATTTTATGTTAATGTTTTTACTTAACATTAATTAACATTAATACATTTTAGATCATTACTGTTCATGTTAACTAGTATAGTTCAATAATATCATTTTTTTAACATTAATTTATTCGAAACTAACCAACTAAGTATGAACAACCATTGTTTTACTATATTTCTTAAGAAAACAAATTCTAAAAAATAAAGTAAACAAATCTTTGTTAGTTCATGGTACAGTAACTGATGTACATTAACCAGAAACTTTAATTAATAATGTAGTAGTCAATTTTGAACATTTCATTAACCAAGAATCATAAGTGCTATAAAAATATTGGGTAACACTTCATAATAACTGCACGCTATGAATCATTAGGTAAGCATTAGTAAATAGTTAGTTCATCCTTTATTAAGCATTGTCCCAGCATTAATAGTCATTACTAAGCAGTTTATAAATACAGCTATAAATGCCTTGCTCTTTATTTATTAGGCATATCTATTACAAAGGAGATTTAAAGGCTCAGTTATCTTCCTAACAGAAAAATAAACAACCACAACACAGAGGGATAGAGAACTCAGAAATATTTTTTCAAGATGCAAATAATGAAACTGTACACTTGAATATTTACTTTAATTTATTTTTTTCAATGAAATTGCAGAGGTTTATTTTTCATTTTTTATCAAGTGTACAGTCACCTTGCATCTTGAAAAAATATTTATGTGTTCTGTATCCCTCTGTGTTGTGTTTGTTTAACTTTTCTTTTTGGGAGATAAATGAGCTTTTAAATCTCCTTTGTAAATGCTTTATAAGATATAAATAGTCCTCACTTTAGATGAGCTCACACAAATAGATGGCTGGCAACTACTAAATGCTTTATAACTACCTGACTTAATCATGAATTAAAGCAGGAATATGTGTTAATAAAGCATTTATCAACACATTGAGCAATTATTATGATGTGTCTAAATAATAAGATTTATAAATGTACATTTAAATAGTTTATTAATCATTTACTTACACTTTCTAAATGATCTTATGAACCACTCACAATAATATATACGTACTGATGCTAATTAATATAGTTAATGTTAAAAACTGAAACCTTATTGTAAAGTGTTACTAAAGTTTTATATATTGTTCTGTCAGTGGCGGCTCCAGGATTTTTTTGTTGGGGGTGCTAAGGGGGGGCTTAACAGTTCAGAGCGGGTGATAAAATCTAATTAAATTGAGAGAAAATAATGAACGCCTAACTTTAGCTATCGTATTTTTTTATATACAGCAGCTTCGAAAAAGGCATATTTAACTTTTTTCCTGTGGTATTAAACTTCACATATGCCACTGTTATTAGTAATATAACTTCTAATGCCAACTGCCAAATATGACACTTACAAAGTAATATAATTTATGAATATAGAAAAGAAAGAAATTTGGGATTTTTTCTTTTTTCATTGTTTTCTTTTATTTATTTATTTATTTATTTAAGTTATCTTTATTTTTTTACACATATCTAGTAATTTTTTTCTGACCATCAAGTGTCAGTCAATCAATGCCAACTGTTAGGAAAACATGGTAAATTCTAACCATTTACAATAGATAGTGCCGACAATTCATACAACTATTTCCACACTGGCACACATTGCGGGAGATAACCTTCCCGTGCTGATTTGCATCATATCATGTGTAGATGATAGCCAGAGATAGGTCATTGTAAAAAGCTTCAAAAATTGGCAATATTAAGAGGATTTAGCATTTCCAATTAATGTAGGCCTGTTACATTCTTCTTATTATTAGGCCTATTATTATTATTAGATTACTTTTATTATTAAATTACATTAAATTATTTCCCCCGCAATAATTTCATAGCTCATCACCGCATGATGCGCTGTGAGAATAATAAAATAGGCTAGCTTACTCCTCATTGAAAATGTTTTTAAAAACTTTTTTTAAAACAGGTCTATTAATTTATACAATGAATTATAGGCCTATAATTATAACACTGCACTCATCAATGAAAATTCAGAGCAGCTTTATTTCATGCACCGATTTTCAAAAACAACCTGTTTAACGCGAACTATGTTTCTTCTCATGTTTTTTACTATACGAGCCACAAGAGAAATATTAAGGGAATAATTTGAGACAGTTATATACCGTTATCAGCATATGTTAAAATAGATTCGTCTCTCGTTGTCTCAGAGAGAATATGCGCCATTAATGCAGCGTTAGCCGTCAGTTTTTTTACTTTCACTTTCTCTATAGTGAATTGACTGACGTTCACCGTCTTGCGCAAAGAATTGCTTGACCCCTCCCCATATTACCAATTGTTTATAGGCCACATATTTTTTAGGTTTTTAATATTTATTTTTCAATGTTAATGAGAGTGACACCGAGAGTTAAAAAACAGGAAAATCATTTGGAAATCCTTGGGGGGGGGGGGGGGGGGGGGGGGGGGGGTAGCTGTGCCGGGGCTAAGCAAGTTCGTGATGGGGCTATAGCCCAGTCAGGACCCGCCCTAGTGCCACCACTGTGTTCTGTGTGTGTTTCACAGAGTTGATGGTTTGGATTAACCTTTAATTGCCGTATCCCTTAAAACCAGACTGCCAGAGGGTTACTGTAGTGCATGTGCCCGCTGGGCACGGTTGTTTGTTGCCACCGGGGAAGTGGCGTTTGCACTGACGCTTGGGCCCGCCAACGCTGCTTGCAGCTATATTGAATCCATTGTTCCCCTAACCTTCCTCCTTTCCTCCTAAGGATTTTTTTTTTTTTTAATATAAAGAAATTGAAAAAAAATATTTTTTTTTTTTCAACCTTCCAGGGGTTTTTGGGTGCCTAACATGCTCAAAAACTCATGAAAAATTTAACACACATTGGAATCTGCGGCCTTTGGACGCAGAGAGGCTGGGTCAAGGCGTGTCACAGGTGCTCTACGGCCCCCTGTGCACAGTCAGAAAACTTGATATATAGCCACAATACTTGCACATCATCATATGAACTCGGGTACACATTTAGAATCTCATTGAGCTTGAAAACTTTCATCCTGCATTTCATAGGCTCCGCCCAACAGGAAGTCGGCTATTTAGGGCTGTTAAAAAAGCGCATGCTCTGGAATTTGATATACTCCTCTGAGGATTACCACCCGATTGCCACCAAAACTCGGTGAACATGATCTCAAGACATTGGGGACGCAAATTTGCAGGATATTTTTGATATCTCGAAGGTTTTGCCCGTGGCGAGGCGATGAATTTATGGTGAAAAATGAGAGACAGGAAGCGTCTAATAACATCCACATACATTGTCTGATTTTGATCAAACTTCAGGGTTTTGTTCGTTGTATGATGCCGAGCGCATAGATGTGACTATTAGGAGTCAAAGTTATAGCGCCACCAACTGGCAGCAGGAAGTGTGTCATTTTCAAAATGCTTTGAATTCAGCATCTTATTTTTAATCGATTTGCTTCAAACTTCATCAGAATAATGTCAAAACACGGCGATGTAAAACTGTGAAGGGAATATTGATATCTATAATACTGTTGCCATGGCAACGTTTCAAACTTGAACATTTTGTTTTGGTGATTTTGAAGCAGATAACATGTTTAGAATGTCATGAAACTCAACACACATATGAGTATTATTGGTAGTTAGACACTGGAAAAAGCTCATAAACGGGCGTGGAAGAGGCGCTCTATAGCGCCACTTTTGTCAAAAATGGGGGGTTAGTTTTAGCTACAGACACCAAACTCGGTACATAAATTGTTCTAATCAAGCCGGACAACTTTCTAATTTACTGTCATTAGCTACAACCAACAGGAAGTCGGCTATTTTGATTTTAATGTGGATATTTGGA